>JANHGB010041963.1:30808-82316 GCA_026283785.1 Coracopsis vasa
CTGAGGCAAGCAGCTGTCTCCACTTCTGCAGGAGGCCTGAGGGCAATAGGACATGAAGCCCAACTATTCAGAAACCCCTCATCAGCTTAACTTTTCTTCTGCCATGCCCACAGACTGCTCACTCATTCTAGCACAACAGAAAGGTACAAACGTCACCTTGGCACAATGGCAGCAGTTTATGTTTGTAGGAGGGTCTGAATAACACCCAGCTCATGGGCCTGTCCAGAAACGAGCCCTGACACTAACGTGATGTGTGTGAACAAGCTCCATCCACCGTGTTCAGGTCAATGGCTGGCTGCTGTCAGGACTTTCAGCACCACCATTCGTCAACAAGCTGGGTGAGGGAAAGGCAGGGGCACATATTTCTGTCTGTACCTCAGCCCTGGTAATGCTGTACAACAAATCCTTTAAAAAAAAAACCAACAAAATCACATCCAGATGCAACTTTCAAAATGTAAACTAGTAAAACATTAAGCTGTAAAATCAACATGAGTCAGGGGCTGAAGTAATGAGTGAAGGGGCAGAGTTCAAGCAGTTGCAGATACATAAGCAAGGTGCCTTTCTTCCCAATTTATAAAGTAAATATTTGCTGTAAATCTGTTTAATACACCAAGGGGCCGCTTTAAAATGCTACTTCGGGCAGAACTCTTGCCCCAGAGCCCTGTGCACTGAGAACTGATGAGATCCATTGGTCGCTCTGAAGGATTCAAGTCTAACAAGTAGAGCAAGATCAATGCTGCTCTGAGCCTTAGTCACAGAAATACTGTAATTATTGTGGTGGTTCATTTAAATATGCTCTTTCCTATCAAGGTAACACTAGCCTTTATATTTTAAGCAGCCTAATTAATAATTCAATACACTCTTTATTCAATATTTATCCCTATGCCTTTGAGGCACCCCAACAGCTGATGTGTTTTGGAAGGCTCTTAAAGATGAAGCAGTTTAAGATCTGGATCCGCAAAGATGCATAGCCCCGTTCCTGCAGCAACAGCAGCCTGCACTTTGTGCAGTAAGGACTTTCACAGAAAATAATATGGTTTATGAATTTCTACTAAAGGAAGGCTCTATTGTAAACATTTCATAAGATCTGGGAATGTAAAATATTGTTCAAGGAAGGGATAGGTACCTAGAGCTGGGAATGGGTTTTCAGGACACCTGGGTTCTGCCTCTGTTTCTGCTGATTTGCTACCATGGTACAGGTGTGTGAAGTGCTTCTAATTGTGAGGTCTGGATGGTTTGATGTTTTTCATTCTCTTTTATGCTGTTTAACTAAACAACAGCTCTATGCCCTCAGACAAAATATCTTGTTCTAATTTCATTCTTTAGGCGTCCTTCCACGAGATTCTTTGTCACTGTTTTTCCACAGCCAATCATTCTGAGACCTGGTATGTCCTTATCTCTGCCCATCGTTTTCCGGCCCATTGAAAAGGTAAAGTGGCAATACCAAAACTGCTCTCCCTGGCCTTCAGAGGGGCAGTGGGCCTTTGCCTCTCTTGTCCTTTCTGATTTTTCACTTGAATGAATGGGTCCTTAGGGAAGGTTTTAGCAGAGAAAGGCTGGGCAGCGGGATTTTCCTGCTCTTCCCACATTGTCAGCACCTGAGGGAGCCCTAACCCCTGACTTCTCTGCAGAGTTTGCCATTGTCTATGAGAGGGATCCTCACAAAAGGTATTCCCAGATTTTCATGTGCTGCTTCTGGCCATGAAATCAGTAAGATAAAGCGCTTGAACTGTCCACATCTGGTTTCATTCCAGGGAAACTCAGGTGGGTAGTTTGAGTGCAGAACCTTGGTTTGAGGGACTCACTCTTTGCTTTCTTACAGGACACCTCAAAGCCATTGAAGGGCTACTAATTTTCTATAAGGCATATGAGAAGGGCCTCCCTTCTTTTGGATGGGGTGGGTTTCTTTAAGCTCTACTTTTAACAGCAGTGATTCTTGATTCTTTTTCCCATCCCTTTTTTCTTGATTTTTCAGCTTGTTTCTGCTGTCTGTCTTGGCTCTGAGTGTTGATCTCTGGCTCTTGTCCACAGCTGTACGTCTTTGATGTGAATCCCAGTCCTAGGCACAGACTGTGATCACTAGATGAATTCCCAGTACCCTGCTCCCTTAGTATCATGATTTTCTGAACTGTTCAGTGTTCCCTTTATGAAATAGCTCATATTCATTCAATTTTCAGTGAATAGTTTGTCTACACTGCGTCAATCAGTGGAGCAGGAGGCTCTCCTTCTTAGAGTGAGCAAGGACTGTGTGTTGCAGTGCCCAAGGTCTCTTAGCTGTATAACTGGTACTCAGGAAAGGTAACAATTGGGGAGCATGGAAGACACGTATCTTGCAGTTCCTTCTATCTTGGCTGGTTAGCAGATGTCCTGGGGCTATTTGTACACAGTGCTGTCAACGCCGCATCTTTAAGCTGTGTGTTATCTGCTTAGGTCTCTAGCTGACAAAGCACTTAATCAAAGTGATATTTCTGTGTTTGTGGAGCTCAAAGAAATATTGTGCATGCTTCAGTTTAGCTGAATGGAGATCTTGAAATCACTGAAAGAAATCTTTCTGCATCAAAACAGGTGAAACAAATGTGGACTTCAGCTGCTCATTCTGAGGCTGTTTGTGTGTTTCCTGACAGAGTGAGGAGTATGCCTGAGCACCTTCCTCACTGCCTGCCTTTTTTGAGCTCTTCAGATGTTTTCTTTCCTGCACAGGGACCTCCCCTGGTGCCCCTGTTGCTGATGTTTTTTCTCTGACACTTTCAGAGATGAAGGTGGTGGGTGTGCATGGGAGGAGCTGTAGTACCTGCAAGATGGAGCCCATCTAACTGCTGTATCCCCTTGCTTTTCTGTGCAGAGGGAGTATGAAGACAACATATCTTTTAAGAAGGATGAGGGTGAGTTCTCTGTCACCCTGCGTGCTACGCTCCCGCACCCCTGTCTGTCCTTCCCAGCTGCTGTCCAGTTGCCTACCTGTGCTGTATACAATGTCACGGAGATAACATTCCCAGTGCGCAACATTGGGTGAGTGAGATGTGGCTGGGCAGAACCTCTTTCTGTTTTGTCAGGTATTTTGCCACCTTCTTGGACTCTCCAATGAATGCAGCTCCCTCTAGTTGTTCTTGGATCTGCTGGCTGGCTTGACAGCATCAGACCTCTGCTTTCTCTGAGCTCATGGCAGAAAAGGCAGCAGAAATGGTAGTGCAGGTTGGATCTTGCCATGGGCACATCTTGGCGCTTCACATCTGTCTGTTTCCAGCATATGCTGAGAACCTTTTCATGCACGTGAACTACTTGGGGACCAGCATGGTGTCCCATTAACTTCCCACATTCAAAGCAGAGGTCTGGGCTTCTACTTAGTCAAAGGAAGCCTGGCCAGCTGAGCAGGGAGAGATGAGCTGGAAATATTTCAGCTGGAAATATTTCAATCTTTCTATGACTTGACCAGTCTTCCCTCAGCACAGGGATGCTGTAGGGATGGCAGTGGAGTTTCTGATGCTTGAGCTGAACTTTTTAATTTGGAGGCAGGCAATACAGAAGTTGAAGAGTCTTCCCAGTGCCTGCTCTTCGGTTCATGGTGTTTCCCAAAGTAGTAGCAGTATTCTGGCACTCGGAGTTATCATTTAGGAGCAAAGATGTTCGCAAGTACCAAGGACTGTCTTATTTTAATGAGGGAAGGACAGTAATTCAGGCACTATTGTAGAAAGCAGTGTGGTGAAAAAGTGCCCATGCAAGGAAGAGGTGTACTTCCAACCATCTACAGCAAGAGCAGACTAACGTTTACTAGCTGGGAAATGTGCTCCCCAAAGAAGTCACCTGCTGCAGTGGAGGGTGGAAAGGACTGAGGGCACATGTACCTTCAACAGAGCAAGGTGTCAGCCAGAAACCATTTCAAGTGATTCATTCTCCCCTTAGAGAATTCATTTGTTCTATTTGAGAGGTCCAGGGTGCTGGTGGAGGATATAGATGGTAACTCACAGCTTGGAATCAATAAAATATGAAAAGCTGATGGTGTATCATGTTCTTTGCACAAATCAAACAAGACAAGTGAGTTCTTGAGAGCTGAATGAGGTATTGAGAAAACAACTTGGTCTTCTCACCTGGGCATATAACAGAGGAACAAATGTCCATTTGGAATTAACTAGAAGGAAAAGTAAATACTTCATTCTGGAGCTGGTTTGGTTTGGGATTTTTGGTTTGTTTGTTTTTTTTTTCTGTCACATGATGAAGCTGAGAAATTTTATGGCCATTAATAGAGTCCTTACATGTAATAGCTAAGATTCATGAAAGTGTGAACAGAGCATTTGCAGCAACTAAAGATTAATTTCTTCCCATCATCACGTATTTGGCCAGGTGCATTGGAGATTCTGCCATTCGACGCTGGTTGCTTCACATCCTAACTGAATAACCTATTGGCAAGGTTCATCCTCTGTGTGATTGCACAGGCAGCTATAGATACATTTGTCTATTTAAGATGTATCTCCATTTCCTAGTGATCTCGTCACTGTGTTTCACTGGGAGACACCAAGCCCTTTCTACATGATTCCTGACTACAGCATACTGAACCCAGGTGCTGAGTGCGTGGTCAAAGTGGTCTTCCAACCTAAGGTGGCTGCAGTGTATGATGTGGCAGCAACATGCTGGTTTGGAAGTGAAGAGAAAAGAAAGAGGACTATCCAGCTAAAAGCCCTGTGTGAGTCCTTATTGCATTTAACATTGTGTGTATCATCCCAAACTATGGAATAGCATTCCACAGGGATAAATGGAGGTGCTGTGCTCTGAGACTGTGCCACAGTTGTCTCAGCCTACTGATGAGCAAATGAAGTCTTTGGTTTAAAAGTGCCCTGTGAAATTCTCTAATGTACTTTTGGCAATTTGAAAACATGATCTGAAAAGACACAGGGTCTGATATGCACTGTGGCATGCTTTGGCCAAACCAGCATTTCTGGAGCCTGATTAAGTTGACAGAGGGGCAAAAATGAGAGGAGTTCAGCGGCACAATGCAGAAACCTCCAGAAATTCCTGGTCTTTGCACTCAGTCTCTCTTGTCTGTCTCTGCTAGACAGAGAGATGGAGGAAAACTTCTGAAGCTTTCTGGATGCAAGCTAGAATAAGCAATGGTTTGATTAGCAAGTCCTTCCCTGAAGTGTCTTATATGGCTACTGACAAAAGATGTGACTGAGTTTAGTAAGTTAAGGCTGGAAGTGAGATTGTTTAGTTCAAAACAGGGCCAACTTCAAGTTGGATCTAACTTCAGAGATACCTGATATTGTTCAGAGGCTTGTCCAGTTGAGCACTGAATTTCAAGGGATGGAAGTTCCACCTCTCTTTCTTAACCCAGTGTATTATTCCCTTTAACAGCCAAATACCCCTACCTGCAGGTGAATGTGGTAGGGGAAGAAAAAGAAGGTGTACAACCTGGAAAATTTCAGGATGTGCTATGCTTTGGATCAGTGCCAGTGGGGACAACTGTGCAGAAGTGTGTAGAAATCTTCAACATGTCTATGGTATGTGGAGAGGGAGACTTCTGAGAAGTTGGCATGCTGGCACGCTCCCCTGGGATATGTGGTTTTGAGTATCTTCCTTAATGCTGTGAAAATAACCCAAATGGGAATGTGAGTAAAACAGAGCTGATGAGCCTTCCCCTACCAACCAGGCCATTCAACCTTGCCTTCCAGCTGCAGTGCTAGCAACACATCCATGTGCAGCATGGTATGACAGTTCCTGTCTTCTTCCCACTGTGCTTGGTCAAGATCAGGCAGCCACTGTTGTCCTTCACACCCTGCAGCTCTCCTACTCACCCTGGACAAGCCCATCAGTCCTGTGTGACAGTTGTGGCAGTCTTAAATTGGCATGCATGTGTTCCAGGCTGCTGATGGATCTTCTGCTGTCCTCAGTGGACTGCAGCCCTGTGAACTGCTCTGAAAGTAAAGAGGGCTGCATTTGGGCACCTTGTTCTCTGTACCACCTCAACCCATTAAAAGATGGATGTACTCAGAGACTGCTAACATGCTGAGCAATGCTGAGTGCTCCACAGGCTCTGCAACTCGGGAGAGGCAAAGACCTAGTCATTTGTTGTACTGTTCTGATTCACACTGCAATGGTGGTCAACATCCCCATGAAAAGACCAGGATCCTTTTTTGTAACGGACTTGAGGAAGGTATCAGAGTGTCAGTCCTTTCTTTTGTGAAAAGATCCCCAGACAAGGTGGAACTGTGGGTGGAAATACCTGTTATCTACCTGCCTGTCCCCCATTCACAGCAGTCACTTAGGCTACTTTGGCACTTGAAGTCACCTTGAGCCATCCTCCACCCTACCAGGAAGGGCACTCCAACTCCAGAGATCACCAGGATATTTTGCTGCATTGACTTCTGAGCACATTGTGGGAGCTTGCTGCCAGCAGTACTCCCAGTGCTCCAGCAGGACAGGGTGCCAGAGGTCTGCACAGCACTTCCGTGGTGGGCTGCAGTAATCTTGGTGTTCTTGGTGGTGTTCAGCTCTGCTGAAAACCCAGCTCCTCACTGGTTAGTACCTTGCATTCAGGGCCATCCTGGCCCCTGTTGGCTCCTTTGTTGACCTATTTATTTTCTGCTTGCAGGTTGATGCACCATGTAGGATAGAAAGAGCAGAAGATCCTCTGCTACAAGATCATGTTTTCTCCTGTGATGTGTCCCATGGCACTGTCCCTGCCAAAGGGAAGCTGGTCTTGTGCATACGATTTCAGCCTCAGATAGTAGGAGAGCACAGTACTGACTATTTCACTATCATATCTGCTGGATACCTCCTGCAGACTGTCCTGAAGGTGACTGGCTCGTGTAAAGGTACCACAATGAAACCCTTCCCTGTTCTCCCTGTCATCTTCTTAGCACTGCAGGGGAAGGGCTAGTGCTTGAGGAAGGACTAGGAACTGTCACAGCCCTCAGTCACAGACTTACCTTCTGCTCGGGTCCAGGCTGTCCCTGCTGCACCATACGGGGTTTATACTTGCTTGAGACAGGTGTGAGACTGTCAGAAGTGAACGTCCTGCTGTTTGCTGGACATTAGGACTGGTGGGTTTGCTGATGAGGTGATTCTGGTTTGGGAAGATCAGTTAAGTGCAGCAGTGGCTTGTGACATGTTGATAGAAACAGCTATGACAGGCTCCGGATCCGTCTTCCATGTCATTATGCTAGGTCCTTCTGTGTCCCTGCATCAAGATTCATTGGACTTCGACTGGATCAATCTTGGGCAAAGTTTGATGCGGATACTGGAAATCAGCAACACCTCAGATGTCCCAGCCTATTACCAATTTGATATTGGTGCCACAGGGAGTGTCTTCTCCTTGGATCACCCCTGTGGAGTCTTGGAGGGCACAACAACACTAGTGTTGAAGGTGATCTTTCGACCCACTCACCCCATCAGCTATCACCGCAGAGTGGTGTGCCTTGTCCACCATCAGGTATGAGAGGCAAAGGGTGGCTTCATCGCTGTGATAGCTCAGAGGGATCTTCCAATATAACCCACTGGGGCTGGCCTCTCTCAGTAGCCCCCAGAAATCTCTTCCAACTGCATTTCCATTGATACCTATCATAGAATCGTTTAAGGTGGAAAGGACCTTTAAGACCAAGTCCAACCATTAAGCTAGCACTGCCAAGTCCACCAAGAAGGCATGTCCCTGAGCACCACATCTACACATCTTTTAAATACCTCTAGGGATGGTGACTTCACTACTTCCCTGTACAGCCTGTTCCAATGCTTGATAACCCTTTCAGTGAAGAAATTTTTCCTAATATCCAATCTAAACCTCCCCTGGTGCAACTTGAGGCCATTTCCTCATTTCCTACGGCTTTTTACTTGGAAGAAGAGACCAACTCCCACATCATTACAACCTCCTTTCGAGTAGTTGTAGAGAGCAATAAGGGCTCCCCTGAACCCTCTTCTCTAGGCTAAATAACCCCAGTTACTTCAGCTGCTCCTCATAAGACTTGTTTTCTAGACTCCCCACCAGTTTTGTTGCCCTTCTTTGGACACACTCCAGAACTCCAGCACCTCAATATCTTTCTTGTAGTGAGGGGCCCAAACCTGAACACAGTGTTCGAGGTCCAGCTTCACCAGTGTCAAGTACAGCGGGATAACACTTCTCTAGTCCTGCTGGACAAGCCAGGATGCTATTTGCCTTCTTGGCCACCTGGGCACACTGCTGGCTCATGTTCAGCTAGCTATTGAACAGCACCCGAGGTCCTTTTCCACGGGGCAACTTTCCAGCCATTCTTCCCCAAGCCTGTTACATGGGGTTGTTGTGACCCAAGTGCAGGACCCAAGCTCTTGTTGAGCAGAATCCCCATGGTGCAGGTTCCTATGAGCAGTTAGGGGGCTGATGTGGACAGACAGTCAGTAACGCTTCTGGGTAGCGTGAGGTGCATCCCCAGTGGCTCCTGTTTGTTTAGGTCTCTGAGTTAAATTTACCTGCACACCTGTGCACTCAGCATCTTCAACTTTCACTGCAGTTTCAAGAAAGCTCTTGGGCCACATAAAATAAGCTTTTCCCAGGCATGGGAAATGAGATACTGGGATGGGCTAACTTTCAAAGCCACCACAGAAAGGCTGTTTATTTCTTTTTCTTTCTGGTGTTTTCCCAGGAACCCTTGTATGTGGACTTTTTTGGTACCTGCCATTCAGACATGGCTAAGCCAGCCATCCTTCAGGCAAGACACCTCTCCTGGTACCGAACCAACACGGTGAGGGGACTGACCTTCTACCCCCCTGATATTGTGAGTGCGATGCTGAAGGATGGGCAGTTGCAGATGGATGAAAAGGGAGCCCTCATGCTGCTTCCCAAGGTATGATCTGTCCTCCCTGGAATCTAAGATTCTCCAGTGCTCTTCTCTGCATATGTTGGGCTTCTGTTGCATTGGCCAAACAGATCTAGAAGGACTTGCAGGTGCCAGAATGATTTCTTTAGTTAATATTCCCAGCACATACCAACACTATTTTTACCAAGCTCAGGCACTAAGCCACTTTCTGGCTTTAACTCAGTCACAGAGTCTTCTTTTCCTTTGCGTAGTTTCAGATTGAGGACTGATTTGCAAACAAGAGTCTCCCTGAAGCCTAGGCTTTGACCTGTCCTGGGAACTGTTACTGAAGTGCATGCCCTCTTGTTGTGAGGGTAATCAGGACTGTGGTGCCTGGTGGTTCCCATAGGCACACTTTCCCTGCTCACACTCAGATGTTTCCATCCTGTAGATCCCTCAGGACAAGCCTCCTAAGGAATACTTTGAAGTTGACTCTATGACTGAATATTTCTACGATGGTGAAACCAGCGACATGGCCTTGTTTCCCCCTCATGTTAGCGTCAGCCCCAGGGAGTACGATTTTGGTTGCTGCCTGCCGCTTCACAAGGTAAAACCGCTTCCTCTCTGTGTGACCAATAACACCAAAGGAAGTATCACTGTTTTCTGGACTCTAAGCCATGGCAGTCCCTTCCAAGTGAGCCCTGAAATGTGCGACATCCCACCTTTGAAGTCTTCAGCCTTCCGTGTCATTTTCAAGCCCACTCAGCTCAACACTCTCTATGCAGCGGAACTGGAAGGTTTTGCCTTCTACAAGGTTAGTAGGAATTACTAAGACCAGTTGCCAGAGAGTGCCTAGCAAGCAACTGTTTGCAGGCTAGAGGTTTTTGGGGGAGTTAAAATTCAAATGGAACCTTTTATTTTGAATTTGGCAAACTGGCATCTTCACTAACTCCTTTGGCCACTGCTTTGATACACTGGTAGGTTAAAATTTCTCCTTCACCTGTGTCCTGGCAAAGATAAATCAGCAAAGCAGCCACAGCTCATCTGTACAGAGAGTTACACCCGCTCTTACTCCCAGTGAATGTGTAGTAATGTACACCTCACTGAAGGAGGAATTACTGTGAATTACTGCACTATTAGCATGGATGGAAGCCTGCACAAAGATAGTTGTTGTGGTCTGAGTGATGAGCAGTAACTTGGTTTTTGTGTCTGGCCCTCCACAAGTAAAGCTGCTGAAGGCATTGTATATGACAGCAGCCTCTCCTCCCATGTGATGTGGGATTCATGTCACACAAGTTTGCAATTGCAGGAGTTTTAGCACCCAGAAACATCCTGGTAGGTGAAAGAGATCTTCATTATTTTGTTGATTACTCTTCTTGCATTTTTCCCCTTCTAAGCAGTGTGAAGGTTATCTGGGAGCAACCTTTGAGTCAGGGGTTTCTTAGGCTCAGGTAAAGGACAGCTGATTATTTTCAGTGACTCACTGTGGAGTGCTAACTTTAGCATCTGCAAGTATCTCAAACTGCACTAGAGGAGCATCTGTAGACCCTTTCTTAAGGCAACCTTTACACAAGTACCACAGAGTAGCTTGGATGAGTCCTTTTGCTTGAAAGTCATTCAGTGGTCTTTTGGGTCTAAAATACAGCTTCTTTGGGAAAGCAGCACTCATGTTCCTCATCCAGCATTGGTTAGCCTTTCTTTCCTGAAAAAGTAAATTCCTCAGCCCCAGAGAATGTCATTGAAACAAACTGCTGCTTGTGATGTTGGATGCACTTGAAGGCACCCTGCCACACTTCCTTTCTGCATGCACTCTGTTCTGTCCCTTGCATGCCTGCAGGTGCTGAGACACTACAACAACATTGAGGAAGATGCCACCATTTGTCCATCCTGGTGCCTGACTGTCAAGCTGAGAGCACACACGTTTGAAGAAGGACGGGAGCACTTCATCCCACAGTACATCCTGGATGTCCCCAAGGTGTGTGTGAGTGACATTCAGATCTTTGCATAGATGCTCAGTGTTTACCTTTGAAGTCTTCACTTGGTGTCCATTGCACCATCCTTAGATGTGGTTTAGGTGGTTTCTGATGGTGTGAAGACTCCTGCTTTAGTACAGAAGTAGGATGGTCCTTCTCCTGCATTAACTTCCCAGCCTCCAGTTTGTCAGGATTCACTGAGCAACTCATTAGCTCTGAGAGGAAAGCTCTTGGGATCTCCTTCCTTTCTGTTTAAGTGGATATAGGCACTGGCAATGGTGTTTAGTCCCTTCCCAGGAGCCTCAAATACTCTGTGTGCACATAGGCAAATGGAGGGCAGCACACAGAATTCACACTCATGGAAAACAAGTGGTTGCAAGGTAGAGCAGAAGCTTCCCTGACTCTTCCTGATGTTTCTATAGCACAAGAAAGTATTGTTCCTATGATGTAAAGCAAGATCTGTCTCTCTAGGCAGTAAAAATGATCTTGAGAACCTCTTAGAAAATCTCCTCAGCTAGTCCAGGACATGCAGCCTGTATCTGATATGCATGAGCTGGAGCAAGTTTCAGTCTCCTGGAATTCTTAATCCAGGAGGTCACTATCCATGCAGCTCACTTATTGGATGAACAGAATGCACTGCATAACGGAAAGTAGCTTCACTTGTCCCATGAGCCTATGAAAGATGAAGGCCAGTGTGGGAAGTGAAAAGACCATAATTTGCATACCCCTGGGTGATTTCCTTTCTTTCTTTGAAGAGAAGCTCTTACAAAGTTTTCCATAGACTCAGGATAATGCTTGTTGGAACCTAGACTTCAATACAGTGAAAGCTTTTTCTTTAAGCAGTATTCTAAATCCAGTGCAAACAACCCTTCTTTCTTGTCTCCACCAGACTTTTCCGCCTGTGGCTCCTAACACAGATACCTACTGCAGTATGCTACTCTTGAACACTGGTACCTCTCTGATAACCTTCAGTGTGAATCAAGCTGCCTGTCGCTCTCTTTTGATCAAGCCCTGCTCAGGATACATCATTCCAGGAGGCCACCAGATATTCTTTCTCTCTACCCACCCAGTTAACACACTTTCACAGCAGCATGTCCTGCCTTTGCAGCTGAACTCTCACCCTGGATACACCAAGGTACAGAGAGTGAAGAAGAAGATAGTGAGCAAAGCTTTGTTCCTTTGTAATCTTCCCTTTTCCAGTGATACCTGTTACATCTCGTAATGGTTAGTTTAGATTTTTCCCTTTGGAAATAGGAATGAAAGAATACCTCTAAAATTAGGGCAGGGTCAGCACTGCAGATAGAAGGTGCTTGCGCTGCCAGACACCCTGTACCCCTTATTCTCTTGGTTTCCATCTCCTAGAACGTACTACACTGTGCTCAAGGCCCTCTTTGACAGCACAGCCTAAAATCCTTCCCCTCCTCTCTCAGACCCAGTTTTGTTCTTGCTTCTCTACTGGAAGGAGCAACATCTTTGCAAGGTGTCCCCAGAGGCTAATATGTGATACTTTTCCCCTTAATTCTACAGGAAATTGCTCTCCAGAGTTGTGGGGAGTCCCTTAATTTGCTCTTAGAAGGTGAAGGGAATCTATACTTCAAACCTGTCTATATAGGGACCTCTTTTACACGAATGTATACCATAAAAAACTGCACAAGGCTACCCATGGTTTTCACATGGAAGATCCGTCAGTCTGACAGCAAGATCCTGTCTGTCAGTCCCACTGCAGGGATCCTCCAGCCCTATGAAGCCATGGTAAGTTCAAGTTCTGGCAAGTATTTTGTTCTTTACAATAAAGGTGTGGAATACTTAGGGCAGAAATATGAGGGCTGCCAATCATTTGGTGATTAATGCTAAAGTTGGAGAGTACCTGTCTGTCTTATTGCGGGTTTCTAGCCAGTATCTGCAGTTGTGCTGATTCCTATGATGTGGGTTTTCCCAAACATGATGACACTGTCCTTGACTACAGAACAAAACAGGTCTTAAACAGGGTTAACAGATAATGATACAGTTGAGGGGACTGGGCATTAACACAGCAGCAACTTTGTCATGCACCAGGAGATGTTGATAGACAGAAGAAAAATGAGAACATAAGAGGGTTTCTGATTTTTTTTCTTCTGTTCTCACATCCATAAATTCAGACTCTAAACTTCTACTGTATTCCCTGAGTGCTTGTTCAGAGTAGTGAGGACTAGCACATCTTCAAAGCCTGGCTTTGGATATCTGAATGTGCATTCCCAATAGGAACCTTTGACACAGGCAGTGATGGTGAAGGATTGAAGTGAGAGTGTCTCCAGAATTGTCTGTGGAGGACTAGGTTAGCTGAATGCAACTGATCTAGTGTATAAGTTTGGCTCTTATCTGGAGCTCCTGTGAGCACTCTCATTCCCTTTTGTGATTTCAGGCTCAGGCATGGACTTTTACTCCTGACAAGGAGATCAAGTATCTACTGCGAGCTAAGGTGTTTGTGAGGAGAAAAAACATAGACCCCATGTGTCCTGAAACTGTCAGTTATGCCTTAAGGATTGTTGCAGAGGGGGCACTGGGCACTATCCGGGTAAGGAACTGGGACCCACTGGGTAGTATGAAGGAATACTAGGGTAGAATGGCGGTCTTGGGCTTCCCCTTTCTGCACAATCTGTACCAGAGTCAAGTAATAAGGATTTACAGCAAAATTCCCAGTTGTTGCTTTCAGTGGAGATGACAGAACTGATTCTGGCAGCCTAATGGCAACAGCATGATGTAAATGTCCTGCCAGTTCAAATGTGACCTGCCCAAATCCTCTGGGATTGCTCTCAAATCCTCTGTTCCAGACCAAATCAAGCAAGTTTTTTTGCTCCTTGGACTTGGAGCTCTCTCCTCTCATTCTGTCTGCTCTCCTTCTCCATTTGTCCTGCTATCAGTCTGATTTTTAAGTGTAGTGGACCTAACTGTTCAAGTGGTATAGCCAGCATACATCCACCTAGCTTTCCTCTTATTATCTGCAGGTCTTCATTTTCAGGCAAGTTTCTTAAGGAATCAGAGCTAAATAAAATAATACTTAGTAAGTCATTGCCCCATGTCAATCACATTGGACAGATAGGTGGTAATGTCTTAGAGACACTGAATCATTATAAATTGCATGTGAGTGGACGACTACCCAGAAGAGATGGAGACTCTTGATGCAGTCATAGAGGGACCAGCAGACATATCTCAGCCCTTGTCCCATGTACAGCTGGCCAGCTAGTGTCCTTACAGCCCTGAATACATTGCATCCTGTCCAGCAAGCAGCCTAAGTAACAGTAGGAGAAAGAATTTGGAGGAGGGATTGACCCCTTGCAGCCCTTTTCTGACATCTCCCAGAGGATGCCACGTCCTACACAAAGCAGGGAGCCCTTTGCACTGCACTGTGTGTGCCAAAGGATCAGCATGTGGTGAGATGAGCGGTGGAGACACTCAACTGCATGCTCAGTGACCATTGCATGGCGGGTTTGTATTCCAGGCAGAAAAGGAGCGCTTGGACCTTGGAAATGTTCTGGTTGGTGACCTGCAAAGCTGCACCATTGTATTGCTAAATGATGGGATCTGTTCTCTGAAGTACATCCTCAGTGTGGAACAACTGATCACTGGGATTTCTGACTCTGAGGAGGTCCACAGCGATCCTCTGGGTACTGTAAGGGAATTAGCATGGGATGGGGCCTTGCTTTCCCCTCTCTTCTGTAAAATCAATCTAGCATAAACTCAGAAGTTGGGTTGCTTGCTGGCTAGCTTGCATTGATTCTTTTAAGTACCTTAAAGTGTCTGCTCCTTTGCTGAGGGATTTACTACAGGTGACTTTTCTATCTTGCTGGTAAAAGCATAACCCAGAGCATGACAACCAAAGTTAGACCAACTTGGACCTTGAAATAAGATGTGCTTTTCCAATAGAGAAGAAAGTTAAAGGAGTTCCTAGAAGAAATGGTGGAGTGCAACCCTTAGCTGCCTTTCTAGAGGACCTCCTCTGGGGAAGTTCCCTGTTATTGCTGGCCAAAGGCAGGCTGGGTGGACCCAATGAGCTGCCTACAGTTGTAGTCTGGGAATCCCAACTTCAACATCTGAAGCTGTTCCTAATGATTAGGCATGGGAGGGAAGTGGCTTAAGTGCAGGAAGGCTTAGGGATCTTTGTGCTGAACACATGTGAGCCAAGAGCTCATACAATCTCTTTTCTCCTACAGCTCTAGAACTGGAACACTCCAGAGGGACAATCTCTGCAAGGTCAAGAGCTTTTGTCCGAGTAACAGTCAGGCCAGCCCACGGGCTGCATTACACCTGGTCAATCAAATATGCTCTTTGCACATCCACAGGTGAGAGATGGGTGTTTTAGGAAAATCATTCCCTCCCAACCAAGTAGACCGGGCCATAACAGGCTGAGCTGCACAGTTCCCAGTGTATGAGTTCTGCCTGAAGAAATCTGGTGATGAGCAATTCACCAGAGCCAGATCCTATGTGCTATCTCCTTTTAGATGCACCTTTTGGGGTTAGAGATGATTGAGCCACAAGACACAGACAATGAGAGCTCCAAGTTTCCTTTTGCTCTGGTCACAAGTTTCACTGCTCCTCTGTGTGAACATGGCCTTTTACAATATGTCCTGAGACACATTCTGGGAGCTTCACGCAACCAGTCCCATGTAGCTGGGGTCCTTTTGGCAGATCTGGATTGGTCCCTGTATGAGAAAGAAGGAAGTTTAACTAGAAAAGGCATGGAGATGGATAACAGGGAATGTAACAATGTGTAGCATGTAACAGGAATATTCAGAGGTGGACAATAAGAAGACTCTAGTTATACAAGGAGTTTCCAGCTTAGAAAGTGGAGCATGGCAATGCCATGTGAATGGTATGGAGAAAACAAGATGTAAACAAATGTTTATGATTTTCAGCTTGAAAACAAAGGGCACTTCATAAAATGACTAGGCTGTAGGCTTAAATGAAAAAAGGAGGAGTTCACATAGTGCATAATTAACCCGTGTAACTTCATTGTTGAGAAGGATCGCATTCATAGTCTTGGTGATCTCTAAATGCAGAAGTCAAGGTACAACTGGAAGTCAGTGGTTTACAGGTTTTCAGAAGCTGCCAAAGTCCTGTTCTTTCTTTGGTCTGGGTAGGGCCTCTCTGTTTTGCTATCCCAGGCAGCTGTCCCTTAATGGTCCATGACTACTTTTTGATGTTTCTTTCTCTTCCCAGCTACAGATCTTACAAGCACAGAAGAGGAGCAGCAGCCCCTCTGCTGCATTGTAGCAACAGGTGTCTACCCAACTTTCTGCATCACAGATGCCTGTTCAGCAGGGAGCGGCAGTGGTATCAGCAAGTTGCACCTCTGGAGGCTCTTTTCCTTGGACATGCTGAATAAATACTTGAAGCAAGACCCGACTCCCAGTGAGCTCATCTACAGAGTTCCCACTAGGCACAGGTAAGATGAGGAAATGGCTCAGAGGATCTATTAGTCCCTTGCATCAGCCAGAGATGCTGTGGTCATTGGCTTGTGTTGCAGCTCACTGCTGTGTGGCTCTCTTATTCCGTCCTAGCTGCTTCAGGCAGTTATTCACTTCCACTTCTCTGCTTACCCACCCTAGAAAGGAGCCACAGAAACAAAGAATAATTTAATTGCAATGGACCTCCAGAAGTCTGTGGTCTAACCCCTTGCTCAAAACAGGGACAACTAGATCACGTTGTTGAGGGCCTTGTCCAGTTCAATGCTGGATATCTCTGAGGACAAAGAAACCACAGCTTGACTGGGGACCTGATTCTGGTGTTTGACCACTTCCATGGTAAAAACTTTTTCCTAGTATCTGATCGGAGTATCTTGTGTTGCAACTTGTGCAGTTGCTCTCCGTGAGCCCTTGCTTCATAAGGCTGAACAAACCCAGTCGTTCCGTGTAAGTAATGTGCTTCAGCCCTCAGCCATCTTGGTGGTCCTCCACTGGACCAGCTCCAGTATGTCAGTGACTTTGTTGTATGTACCAGGGAACTGAAAAGAGACACCCTGCCTTACACCCCATTTCCTTCCTCCCAAAATGGCCAAGAAAATAAGGTCAGATAAGAATTATAAGGAAGACAGCCAATAGAGAATGACCCTTTTCCTTGTCATGCCCTATTGACTCCTCCTCCTGTTTCAATTTTATCTTTTATTTCTCTCCTGTGACCAGCACATGCTTGACCCCTCCAGTGTACACCCCTCTCCTGCTGGATTTCAACTTTGGGGCTGCTCCAATAGGCTCAGAGCCTACCCTCGTGATGCTTCGGCTGGAAAACAAGGGTGTGGTGCCTGTGGAGTGGTAAGCAATGCTTTGGGGAGCTCAGCCTTCTGTCTGGAGTCTGTCAGGGAGTATTCAGGTGCTCACAGGGGCTATGAGACATTTGCAAATTAACAGGGTGGGTTTTCTAGTTGCAGCTTGTGTTGTGGAGCTGCAGCTGAGATCTGTTGGTGGGTCTGGGGGGGGGGTGAAGCAAGGAAGGAATGTCAGGTCTATAGATCAGACCTGACAAAATGTGGCGTGTATCCACCAGCTACACTAAGCCTGGCTGGACTGAATATGCTGACTATGGCCCTAGGGAAGTTTGCCTTTTGTTCCCTAGGGCCTTCTTGTTTCCTTCTGATCAGAAGATGGACATGGAGCGCTGGGCAGAGGATGCTGAGTTTAGCTCCCGTGAGCTGCATGAGATGAGAATTCAGGATAACCAGCTCTTCAGTGTTTCCCCAAAGTCAGGCAAACTTCTTCCAGGACAGGAGGAATCTGTCCAGCTCTCACACAGGTGATGGCAACTACCTGTACTTCAGAGCCTCATGCGGTGTGCCAGGACAGCGTCTGCCATCACAGTCCCCTGTATTTCCATGCCGGATCCTTTTGCTTCACACGCCCCTTGCCCAGCAGAGATTGGGCAAGTAAAAATTCCCTGAGCATGTCCAATTTCTGCATCATACAAAGCTTGTCTTCCTCAGGGGGATGTTGTTAGTGTCCTTTAACACTGCAGTGCAAGAGACATTTAACCTGACATGCTGGGGACACTGGTCTGCCTTGACCTGACGGTTGAGGAGACAAACAAGATGCTGCACTTCCTGTGGCATAGATCATACAGTGATGTTTTTGTCATCAGCTAGAGCTGCTAGCACTTTTATGCCTGTGGAGGGTATGAGGAAAGCTGACACCTCCCCTTTCACAGCAGACCTGATCTGTGAAGTACTGGCATTTCAAATGGCATTATCCTAGGAACTTGGGTCCCTAAATGGGTGTATGACTAAAATCAACATTGCATCACTCATTCCCACCCAAACACAACGGTTCCCCTCCTTCTCTCAGTGGCCCTTATGCAACAGTGACTCTTTAGCTGGGAAGTGAATTGTCTCTAATGTACTGTGTGACTCTGATTCTATCACCCTGGGCACAAGGTTGGTTTCTAATGTTTGTCTCTTCTTTCACTGTTAGACATGATTTCACTGGTATTGATTGCCTCCCTGTCCTGCTGAAGGTTTCCTATGGCCATGAGATTCTGGTAAGATAGCAGGTGTCTTTTGCTTCTGTTTGCAGAACAGCAGCAGGTAGGAGCTGAATTAAAATACCCAGAAGCTACATGACATGTAGGAGGCTGTGGCCTTTCCCAGTAATTTGCACTGGCCTGGCAGTAACAGAGGGACAAGCAGAGATATAAAACTAACATCCTGACAAACTCATGGTTTCAGCACAGTGTGATATGCCAGTGCACTGGCAAAATGGCCCTTGATGTAGCATCTGCTGGTTTTTTCCAGTAAAAGGATAGTTATTGTTATTATTGTCATTGTTGTTTATTATTGTTGCAGTTATTCTTAGTGTTATTACTATTATTATGTTTATTTGTTTGTTAACCTTTGTATTTTATTGTTGGTGTTAGTATAGAATTGCTTCCTCTTCCAAGCCAGCTTGAAGACCAGACCAGCCTTCCTGGGTTTTACAGTCCATGCATGCTTTCCACACTTGAGCATTTCTGTGCTTGGCTCCCCTAGTTTCATCTGTCTCACCATGAGTTCTTCCATGCAGTAATCGTGAAGCTCAGATCTGCAGCCCGTCATACTTCTCTCCTACACAGCTTTCCTGACTCTCCCCATCTCATCATTTCTCTGTGCTCTTCAGCCTCCCCTGGAATGTGCTTTTCTCCAAAAGTACCACCCGCACTGGCTGCAGTTTGGGTACACACAGGCCAGCATGAGGTGGCAAAGCATCCTCCAGCTCTGAGGTATGGAGGCAGCTGCTTCCCCAGGCCCAGAAGGTACTCCCTGCATCCCTGGTTGGTTGTTCCCACTGCAGCCCTGCTGCCTTTGTCCACCCACTTGTTTCTCCTTCCAGTGATAGTGGAGCTTCCTACTCACGCTTCTTGCTTCATTGCTTGCTAAAGCACCCCACACCTGATCTGTAGTGTGTTTTCCCTGGGCATTTCCTCAGGCTTGGAACTCTTTTCTCTCTCTTCCCCCTTTCTCAAACTGTCATGTAGAGTCAAAGTCACCTTGTGCTCTATGGGGCGTAACCCATGGCCGGCTGAGCCTTACTCTCTGTCTCTGAAGTTTCCTATGAGAACATTGTGTTCACACATCTCTTCTATTTTTCTTTTCTTTCAGGACTGTTGTCAGCTGAAAATCCAACCCTTTGACCAAGCTGTTCAAACAGTGGCTTAACTGTGCCTTCCCTCAAAGCCCTTGGACAGGCTCCCTGTGCTCTGCCTGCCTGGCACAATCCTGAGAGTGGCTGTGAGCATTTCAGCAGCTGGCCAGTGAGGGAATAGGCTTTGGAGCACACAGAAGCCTGTAGGGCACACATCTTCTCTTGCCATATAGCCAGTTGCTTTGGTGGCTACTAGAAGACACCACCCTACCTCATGCTGTCACTACAAAATGGGCTGAAAAAGCATGGGAGGCCCTGGGGATGATAAAAGATCCCTGAATGCCAATACTTAACTGCTAATATCAGAAAGTGGGAGTAGAAAAGGTTCCTCCCTCTGCAGAGAGGGCAGTTGAGGGGGCTGAACTGAGTGTGCCTTCTGTCCTTTCAGTCATGGCATGAAAGGCACAGAGCTGCCAGGTCCCACGGCAGAGACTGCCCTAAGCAAACTCACATGCATAGCAGATCCTCACCTGGGAATCTGGTGAAATGTGCAGAACATAAGCTAACTGTAAGGGAAGGTAACCTTGGGGTGACATTTTGGGTATTGTCAAGCCAAAAGTTAAGCTTTGGAAAGTTGAGAAAACGCCAATAGGCGAGGTAGAGATCATTGGGCTGGGGTACTGCTTGGTCATTCTGCCAAATTCCAAATTGCCTGGCTTCAGAGCAGTGATGTTAGCCAGCTGCAAGCCAATGCCTCATTTTTTGGAGATCCAAATTCACTTCTGTTATGGTTCTACCCATGTGGTCAGAATTTGACCTCCCACTCCTTTGCTTCCCCAACAGAACCTGCCTGCTTCATCTTCAGAAGGAGCTCCCTCTTTATTACTCCTTCCCCTCTCTGTGGCCAGCTTTCAGTCCTGTGGTGTAGCTGGATTTATAGGTGCTCTGAAGGATTCAAACTGATTTCCCATTGGCAATTTCTTCTGGCTGCTGGATGAAACTTCTATGGGACTTGTGTGTTACTCAGTCCCTTGCACAGCAGGGAAGCAGGGCCTCTTGCTGCCTAGTGCTCTCACAGGTTGTCCTTTGCCTCACTGCCACAGCCTGCCTGTAGGAGTGCAGATGTAACCTTGTTCTCAGAGCTCCAGGATTGTTTGGCCAGGCAGAATCTGCAGCCTTCAGCAGCTTTAGTAGGAAAAGCTCAGCCAGCTGCAGGTGTTGCAGGATGAGGTAGGCTGGTTCCCAGAACTCACTGGAGAGAAAGCTTGGATTCCCAGGGAGAATCCCCAAGCACAGAGCATCCATAAATTGGAAGTGTTTGTTCTTTGCTTCAGAGCTGCTAATTAGGTTTTGTGAGATGCTGTCACCGGCACCACATGTTCTCCAGGCAGCTCTGGTCCCTGGGGAATCTGGCATCCCTGCCCGTCTCATGTTCTGAGTCATTGCTGTGAGACAAAATCTCCACACTATGGAAGGAGAACTGATTGCAGCAGGTCTTTACTTTTCTCTATTTGTCCCCCTTAAACTGACAGTCCTCTGAATGTTACATCTTGTGTCTATGAAAACTGGTGGCAATTTTTCCTCGGTAGTTCTGGTCTAGTGGAATCAAAGCTAGTTTTTTTTTACCAAAGTAATACAAATGGGTGTTTTACTCTCAAAGCTCAGGAAGGTTCCTGACCCTTTTTCCCTTGCAATTTGAAAGCATCAGCTTTGGTCCTCTTCCTGTTTGCACTTCATCTGGTTTCCTGAGGCTCTCAGGAGGCTGAATGCTCATGTAGTGCTTTGAGAAGATCCCATGCGAGACCTTGTTAGTGTTGTATTTCTAGTCCCTTCTCCCTCCTCACTTTGCTTATGGAGCTAAACCAGAATGGGTTGTTTTAGAGGAACTGGCATTCTCTGCTCTTTTTTAAGCAGCTGATACAATATCTCCTGCAGGGGTCTGTCCAAGGCATCCACCCGCCATCGCAAACATCCTCTCCATCTTCTGCATATGCCCTTGAAAAATAGCCATGCTTTAGCTAATTACGAACTGCAGCAACTTATCTCCCTTTGGCCCATGCAAAGATATTACTAGCTCTGTGACTGCTTTGCAGCCTCTGCCTCAAGGCAGACAGCTCAAGGGCGCTTTGGGTGATCCTGCAGGAGATCATGCATCATGACTCATCTCCAGCCTGACTAGAGTTTTTTCAAAATGCAGAATGCCGTGTCTCTTCCTTTTCATGAAATAGCTCTGCAAATCTCTCTGCTTTGCTTGAAGTGCCTGGTGGCTGCTTTGCTGTTGTTTGTTACTTGGTTGCTTAAAATTCAGCTGGGATCTTCTTGCAGCTTTTGGACTGTCAGACATATTCTTGGAGCAGGATGTCCTCCAGAGTGAAGACATCCAGATGGTCCTTTCCAAGAGGAAACCATTACTTACCTAAAATCCTGTGTTTCCAAAGGATTTGTTTGTCACAGCTGCACACTGTCTTATGTACAGTCCAGACACTTTCGTTCATGGAGAATTTCCACCATATACTTGCACGGAGAAAAATTGAGGCTAGTGCCTGACATAGCAGAGAGAAAAGTACCTTCTCTCTGAAACAAGATGCAAAAACCTTTTGGAGGAGAGCCAACTGTTGAGTAGGTTCTCCGTCTCCTTGCTTTTTTCTTAGGACAACTTAAATCTGTAACTGTTGACCTCAACTTGCAAAGTCCTTCAGAGTCCTTGTGCAATTGTTCATGATGGGACCAAGCCCCTGTAAGAAAGTGACTGTGTTTGTTTCCACTGTAGCTGAACTTCAGCGGTGTGACAGTGAAAGAGGGCCAGAAGTACATTCATTTTACATCCTCAAAGCACCTCTTCACACCCATTGCTGTTGGGACCTCCAATCCCCCCACACAGGTGAGCATCTTGAAGCCAATCCCAGCAGCAAGTGGAGGGAAGGAGTTAGTGTTACTGTGTCCCAAGGACAAGCAGTATCCAAGGCATTTCCCAGGAAACAGAATGGCCTCCAAAGGAAAGCATTACAGCAGAGCTTTGAGACTAGCAGAGTCCGGAAATGGCTCCTGGGACGGCAGCAGGGAAAGTACTTTTCACCATCTCCAGTTTGACAAGATTTGGCTTTCACACTAGCCAGAATGCTTATGAAGTGTGTTAGGCCATCCCCTTATTCTCTTGCACTGGATCCAGGTGAAAACTTGTCTAGCTGCTCCAGGCACTCTGGAAATAAATCCTGATTAGCTTTTTAGTAAATTAATTAAACTTACTTAAGCACTTATTCAGCAAAAAGGCAGCTCTGAATCTGTTCTACCTAATTTACTTGAGAAATGAACAAGTCTGAATTGAATTAAGATCACTTTAATATGAGTGATTTTGCATTTCAAGTAATACACTTTACAGTGATCCCTTTAGCTAATTTGTATTAATTTTCTCCTAGACTGAATTTGCAGGACACCACTTGGAGAGGCACTGTAGTTATCAATGTACATGGGTGGTGATAAACCCTCAGCACAGTCTCCTATTAGAGCCTCAGTGATAAATCTTGATGCTATGAGGTCTCCTCATTCTTAGGAGACAAGCTGCCTAATTAATTATTAATGCTTACCAGAGTCCTCTGAGGAAGTGCTAACTAGTTGAACTTGTGCGTGGTGTAAGAAGCTCTGCTCTCCCTCACTCACTTTAGATTTATGAGCTCTACAATGGCAGCTCCGTGCCGGTGATATTTGAGGTTCAGTTGGATGAGGTTGTGAAGATCCAGAAGGAGAATTTTCAGCATCCTGTGTTTGTCTGCCTAACTCCTAGAGGTGAAATCCCCCCTGGCATAACAGGCCACATTGAGTGGATCTTCTCACCACTGGAAGCTAGAACATATGCGGTAAGACCCTCCTCATGATTGCCAGAAACAGTTTATTTCTGTTGTTGTGTGCCTGAAACTCTTTAGATTTCTTAATGTTGGTTGGTCCATGTCATGCTACAGCTGAATTGAGCTCCATTAATCCAAGAAGCAAAGAGTCTTGAAAGCTAATGAGTGGCTGGTATGTTCAGGAAATGTAGCAGATAGATTGCTATCTCATAAGTTTCTTCTTCCCAAAGAATAGGTTTCTTCCACAACCAAAGTCATCCTATTTTTCAAGGATCAAACAGTGACTGAGGATATCAACAGTATCTGATCAGATTTTTGGTTCATTCTTTGCCTCCAGTAACTTCACCAAAGAGACTGAAGTTGATGTCTTTTATCAATGCAGTGTACATTGCTGCAGACCTCTGCAAACAGTGTTCCCAAAAATCTTTGTCCCAGGCTGCAGCAGGCAGGCAGGGCCAGAGCTGGAGCACCATTAATTGCCCCACTCTGCAGTGGATGTATGGAAAAATAAATAAATCTAAAACTTCAACTTTTGCTCCAAGAGGGACTCTCTTCCCATATCATAGTTAGCAGGGAAGGGCAAGGCCTGAAAGAACAAAAGACTGGATTTCTTTTCATCCATTTATGTGTTGTATTTAAACTAGTTCATTAGCAAGTATATTAGCTTATTGCACATCTCTCCCAAATATGACTCTGGACTTAAAACTCTGTTCTTGTCCAAGGCAGGTTGATGTTCCCATTCACATCCTGGGAGGTGAATCAACTGTGATCACTTTCAAGGGAGAAGGCTACGATCCAAACACCATAGAAGAGACTGCTTCATCCAGTAAAGTTTTGCCTCCTTCAGTCTTTTCAGGTTCTACCAAGCTAACTGTGCCTGGGCAGGTAAGTCCAGGCATGCTGATATGGACAATATGAACAATCCAGAAATGTGTGTGAAAGACTGAAATATGCAAGTGGCCCCATCTAGCAATAGTCTTTGTTGCAGAAGTGTTCATTTGCCATGAGATAGAGCAAGATATTTTCCTTCCGGCATGTCATCTAGAGCTTAACTCATAAAAAGCAGTTGTTCTGAAAGGTGCTGTCTTTCCAGCTTGCTGCTTCCACTGCCATTAGAACAAAAAAGGCTTTAGGCTTTGTTCATGTTCTGAATTTTCTATTGAAAATTACCCCTCCATCACAGCTAGCTTTTTCATTGGCAGCTACAACGCCTTTTTCTTTGGCAATTCAGTCACAAAAAAAGCATTATGCTCCTGATATACCCTACCAGGGCTTGGCTGCTACCATTTCACAGCTAAACTCAGATGATTTATAACCTGGATACAGACTGCAGGATAGTCACTCATTCAGGCACATCCTGAGGATTGCACGTATTTAACCTGTCACTGGCTCAGCAGGAGCTTGTTTGGCCTGGTCTGAGATGGCCTGCCAGCCTGGAAAAATCGGTTGTTAAATTCACTCACAGATTTATTCATTACCCACAGTGTAATGAATCAGCATTAAACAGTATCAGCAGAGGCATAGTCCAGGCAGGTAAAGGATTCATCCTTGGTGACATTAGTGTGCCTAACTTGGAGCGCAGCCATAGCTACATATGCTCTTTGGCTTTCAGCAGAGCGATTGCATTCCTGGGTGTAGCAAAGAGATGATTAAAAACCTGTCTCAGGCTGGCGACAAAGATATCATTCCACAAGGCTCTGTTGTCTGTAACCAAGAGTCATCAGCTTCTCTAATGATCAATGTAATTAATCGGAGTTTGCCTGGAGAATGGGACAGACTAGTAGCAAGGTGTGGTAGGGAGCAGTTTCCCAAAACTCACATTCAAGTTGATGATGATTTGGACAAGGACACACCTCATGCGTTTGCCAACTGAAATAGGAAAAGGCCTGGACTGCAGGTGCTGCAGAGGGAGTCTGAGTGCTGCTGGTCCCTGCACCAGCACCAGTGTTATGTTCTATTCATTGCTCATTCAATCCCACTGCAACAGGGCTGTCCTCTTGATGTAAAGAGTCATTGTGACCAGAGCAAAAATGAGAGAAATGTAACATTCCCTCGAGTTGTTATGGTAAAGGTAACTGGCAAATATCATCCATGAATTGCTGGATAACTTCAAGGTGACTATGATTGCCCTTCCCCAGTGGCCACATCCCATCTTCCTTTCCTGCTATTCCTCCTGGTTTCACCTTGCTTCCTGCAGGCAGCCACCTTGTCCCGCAAAAGGATTTGTTTTGGAAATATCCCAGACTGTGCTAAAGCCAGTAGACTTGTCTTTCTCAACAATATCTCAGAGAGCAAGACTGTTGTGTTTGCCTGGCAGATAAGCACCTGCAAAGAGAAGAGGGTAAGTCCTTCTCGTTCCTCTACAGTCTTCTTGCCCATTTCTGTTGTGTCCTGAAAGCACCTTACAACTCCATTTTCAACCAGACATTTAGAAACAGTCTTAAGGAACAGGCTTTTGTACTAGCTGTTGAAAGGGCAGAGAAGAGTGAAGGCAAGGGTCAGGACAGGGAGGAAAGACAAGAATTCAGGGGGAAATCTGAAGACTTCAGTGAGGATACATGAACCTGGAACTACAGGATGCAATAAAGAACCTCAAGACCACGTCTACCAGCAAAGTCCATGGTTGTTCTTGCACTATATCAGCTGTACCTCACTCATGTCATATACCTGTCAGAGGGGAGGGGAGAGAATTCCCACAGTCGTGTGTTTCCTACAAAGAGAAGGCACATAGGAAGGTCCCAGGACAATGAAACAGCTCCTCTGTGGCTTGGGTTTGTTGTTTGGTTTTTTCCCCAGGTGTTACAGATTGCTCCAGAAGTAGGGATTGTGCAGCCTGGAGAAAGCATCCCCTGCTTCATCACACTGCAACCTTCAGGGACTGCTTCCTTCTGCAGCACAGATCTGGTGTGTGAGGTGAGACCCAAGAGGTGCCTGTGTATTACCATCACCTGGGCATGTCACTACAGTTCCCAGGTAGTTCCAGTACAGTTCCCACTACAGCCAGCTGAAGGAATCCTACTTTGCTCCATAATGCTGGCCAGTGCTTCTCATTCCTGAAGATACTGAGCTTCATCTTTTCTGGTGGTTTAAGTGTCTGTGTGGCTCACTAGATGAGGTGTAATTGTGAAACGTGGCTTTGTGACTTGAATGCAGCTACGAGAGGTCACAGTTTGAGTGGAAGTGGTTTTCAGTGGATGTCAGAGACTTTTAAGTATCTGTAAAAAGCAAGTCTTGCTTCTGTAATATTAGTGAGGGCACAGACTTGCAGTAGTGTCCCTCTGGACACTTGTTCTTTGGCAAGAGATTGTGTCTTCTCTGTATCAGTCTTACAGTAATGGTTCTCTCCCTTTCTGCTACTGGAAGACATGGAAAGGGAGTGGGCTTCTGGCTGGGATCTCTTGGAAGGGAGGAATTGGTGACAGGCATGGACTTGAGCCAGAGACTATATTATTTACAGCTCCTTTCTAGCCCTGCTCACTCCAAACATGGCTTGCTTCATAGCTATACATCCAGGAGTCCCTGGTTCAGTATGAGAGGGAGCTGCGGGAGTGGGAGAAGGAGAAGGCGAGGCAGGCTGTGGAATTCACCATCACAGAGAAGGACCTGGGGAAGCAAAAGTCACCTGCATGGGTAAGTACTGACAGAACTTTACACCAGCTTAGCTCAGGTCAGAAACAGCAACCCATGTTAACAAGAAATGTTCTTTAAGAAAATCTAGGCAAGTTGATAAGAGGACATGAGACTCTGATCTATTCAAGATCCCATAGCTGGTCTGTGGATAGCAGAAAAGGAGATGCTGGTTTTTAGACAAGAATCACAAACTCTGAAATTGCTAATGATTGTCTGAAATTTGGAAGTGCATGAGAAGCCTTAGGGAAAACAAAGCCAGTGCTCTGGAAACTGATGACTGGATTTTTAACTATGAATAAACGCTGGAGAGAAATGTGTAACTGCCAGTAAGAATGTGGCTTGAGTGAAGAATGAGGATGAGGATGAGGTCATTGACTCAGCTGGGACAAAGTAAAACAAAATCCTGGAGTCTTGTTCTGCTCCATATCTTTCCTATAAGACAATTTCTCTTCCTTCTCCATGCCATCTCCCTTTCTTTTCAGAGGTCATCAGATTCTGCTGAGACACAAATTCTTCCTGAATCCTCAGCTGTGATGAGGAGATACAAGGTAAGTCAGACCTGTCTCACCCATAGTAGAATCAAACTAACTGCTTTAGAAAAGAAGCAGATGCTGATGTCACAGCGTGGGAGCCTGGACAGTGAGCACAGCATGATTTGTAGTTTCAAGGCTTTGGGAGACAGACTGTTTGGAGAAGCCAGAAGCAGCAGCCTGACTGTGCCATGTTGGCAGTAACTTTCCAGCTGAGGCGAACAGGAAGTGAAACGGGAACCAAATGTGCACCCATGACTGGAGAAAGGTGGAAAGGTTTTGAATAAGCAGGAAAGATGCACACAAAGCAGTCAGTACCTGGGCTGGTTTCATGCTGTGGCCACAATGGAATGTGTGCCATGACAGAAAGCGGCAGGACCTTGGCATGGCGTGGTGCAGACTTTGTCCTCACTGCTAAAAGAGCTGTGCTCTGTGCCTCAGGAGAAACCGCAGGCTGGGACTGCCTGGAGTTAAGTGCCCAGAAAACTTTAAAGCTCAATTTGCCCCTCAAGTCTGCGCAACTGTGACATCATTTCTAGGAGTTGTGGCAAGGTGTGAGACAAGGTCCCAGCGAATGCTCTGCAGAACTGCCTGAGCCCAAAGGCAGAGCCATGCTGTGTGTACAGCCATCTGCAGTACGTGCTGTGGGACTGACAGGGCTTGTGGAGAACCAGCTAACCCAAGAGGTGGAAGGGTCAAGGGGAGCTTTGCATGAGGCTGGGCCTGAGCAGGTTGACTCAGCTAGGAGACACAGCTTGTTATCTCAGGATTCCCATCATAGTAAGGCTGTAGCAGTGCTCCTGGGACCCTGCAGAGTGCCTCTGCATATCCTCAACTGTACTGTGTGAAGATATCAGCTCAGGGCAGCTCTAGCTTTGGACTGTCTGCCCTGTGCTGTTACGTGTAATCAGTGATGCAGGTTGAGGTGTTCACTGGGATGAATATGAGGATGATTGAGGAAAAGTAAAAGCAGTTTTGTTTAGTCCTATAGGGTTTTTCTCCTAGTGTCAATATGGAGCCTGCAGTCACCTGTTCTGTGTGTGGAGCAGTGAAGGCCTCTGGCCTCATTCTCAGAGGCTGGACAGTTATGTCTCAAAGGTTACTGAAGTCCTGTGACGTGTGAGGGTTTCTCCAAAACTGGGTGGTGTCCTTCTGGCCCAGGCTTCTGGACTATTCCTGCCCTGCTGGTAACGCAAACCCAAACTGGCCCACGTAGTATGGCTGGAGTCAGTTCCTGGTTCCCTTCCAGGCTTGGGAGAGTATTTTTGCATGCATTTCTTCACATCCTGGAGTTCCAAAAGGGATGAATAGGAATACAACACCCCCAAGTACCTTGGGGAGACCTTGAAGTCCTGCTAACCCTCAGGGCTGCCATACTAGGCAGGGAGGATAGAGTGGATCTGATTCCCAGCATGGCCTCTTGTGCCTGATGGGAGAACTGCAGTGCCAAGATCATTCTGACACTCTCCTGCCCAGAGTCTTGGCGCTGGCTGCTGGGCAACCCAGTAATCAGGCCTGTGCTCACACCTACACCAGCCTATCTGTGGCCAAAGGAGCAGCTCACTACCTGCCATTTCTTTCTCTCTAACAGACATTACCCCCTATTAAAAACCACCCTACACCAAATCAGCCAGTTGGACACATCGACAGGAGGCGGCTGTTGGACAAAGAATCCAGCCGGGTGTGGGTCAAACCAGAGCCTCCCAAGCCCATCCTCTTACACCTTGGTGTGACAGCCACAGCCTACTCTCTTGAAGACTTCTTCAACAAATTCACCTCTGAACTCCACAAATACTTCTTGTCCTGGTAAGCTTTTTGGATTTGCATCTTCATCTGAGCCAGAGCTGCCCATACTGTGGTATGCACTGAACTTGGAGCTCTGCTCTGTTCCTCTCCAGTGCCACAGTATTAGGCAAGTGGTGCCTTGATTTCCCCAGCATTAGCTAACATGACCTTCTTGTCTCTTTCCCTCAAAAAGAAGATACTGTCAGAGCTCAGTGCTCCTCTTTCACAACAAGGTCCCTGCTGCTTTCACAAATGCAGTAGCTCCCACTCTTGTACTGCTTCCTGCTGCTCAAACAGGGGGATGCAGGTCTTTGACAGTTTTGTTCTGCCACTGATAGAAGAATTCCTTCTTTCCCAGGCCCTTCAGCGACCAGCCCTTGGAAACCAAGTTCGTGGGTGGGAGAAGGGACAAAGACAGAATGGAAATGGAGCCTAAAAGGCTGTCCCTGGCTTCTGCTTCCAAACAGGAATTGCAGTTAGTGACTGACATACTCACAGGTGTCATCAGGTGTGTACCCTTTTACCCCCACCCAGTTTGGAGGGGAATGTGTGCAGCATGGCCAGCCCTCTGCTAATCCCAGAGGAATCTCTGCGCTCCTGCTGCACCAGAATGGGAGATGCAGCCTGGAAAAGGCTGCCCTGGGAGCTTGAGCTCAGAAGCCCTGGTGTGATAGCCAAAGGCAGGATCTTGCTCCCTAGCTAGGGGCTGGTGAATGGTGTCAGTGCCCAGAACACGAGGGCACTTTGCTGCCATGAGCTTGGAACAGGCTGCATTGGGATTCACCTGTTTTTAATGTCAGCTGCAAAAATGTAAAGAACCAGTGCTGGGGAGGGAAAGGAAGTTTCCTTAGCTCAAGCCATCTTTATGGCTCTCTCAGGACCAGAAAGCAAGAAGGGACAGAGTAAACATTGACATTGGTCATCTGATTTCCTGGGACTCATCTTTTATGTTTGTCCTCCCAGAGGCCTCTTGGAGAACACCCAGCTCCATGATGCAATAAGCAGCACCCTGGATGAGCCCATTCCATATTTCTCCCAGTTTCGGTGTGCAGAACCAGCAGAACTCCAGGACAGGAAACAGTGCTTCAGAGTCCTCTCCGGGGTCTGTGCTTCGCCAGATCTTTACCCTGGGAAGGATGGAGAGAGGAAAGAAATGAAGCAGGAAACCTCTCCCAGTAATGATTGGCTGGAGGTATCCCACCGTGAGCAGTTGAGGGAGCAGAAGGAGATGATAAGCAGGTGAGGAAGCTGCACAGGCAAGAGAGCCATGGCAGTGCACTGCCTGGCCAGAAACTCATTTCTCCTTCTGTGGCACTTCTGAGTTGTTCTGTGTGTCCTGGGTGGAAATCGACACTAGCTCACCTAGCCACCCTCTCCTGAGTGTGGTTTATGAAGAGTGCAGGCTTGCTGTGTCTTGGGGTCAAGCTGTGGGCAGTGCCAGGACACTGTTAGAGAGTGATGTCTGCTTTACCTTCGGACAGTCCTGGTTGTATTGGACATTAGAGTGCAGTGTGTGCTAACCTTACCTTTTACTTTCACTGTAGTATTTCATAACATTGGATTTACTGTGGCTACGCACTGCTACAGGCCACAAGCATATGCACAAATACTAACTACAGCACAGCTTGGAAGAAGGAACCACTAAAACCACAGTCACCCAGCTCTGTCTGAGGTCAGGGCCTGACACCAGCTGGTGACAGCTCTGGGAGAGGGGTCAGCACCCCATTGCTCTATGTCTTTGGTTTATTGGCCTCAGTGTGTAGGAAACAGTGTGTGCTGGGAGATGTGTCCTGGGAGAAGTCACAGCAAGAACCCTGCCTTATCTGCTTTCTGATGGCTGTCATCTGCCTGTACATTTGTCCCTCCAGGCAGCCAGCCTTTAGGAGCCTGACGGAGCTGGTGCTGGAGAACACCCTGCAGAATATCTTGATTGAAGCCAGCCGTGGGGAAGTGGTGCTGACAGCCCGGCCCAGGGTCATTGCTCTACCCTCCAGCCCTTCCCAAAGGTAGCAGAGTGTATCTGTGCTTCAGGAGGGGGTGGGACCTGTCCTTAATATGTCAGGCTGAAGAACAGCCCATTTTCTAGACTACATGGATTAGCTGGATCACTGGCTCTCAATGTCAAGGCTGCCTGTGCAAAACAGGGAATCTACTTCCAAAGCCTCTGCCCCTTCTTGGCTTGTCCTAAGCCACAGAGCAGAGGTGATAATGGTACAGTCTTTCTGTGGACCCGAGACCATCATGCAGTTCAGGAGCAGGGCCCTGTGAGTGAGCAGCTAGCAGAAGAGTCTGAAGCACTGGAGAGCCCAGCACAAGGAGGGTTTCTTAGGTAAAGAAGTCAAGGAGCTGGCAGCACAACCTCTGACAGCAGAAAGGGGGCAAAGCTTTCATAGTCTAAGATAGATAGTCTAGGATTTAGTTAGGGTGAGGGAATGGCCACTGGTAGGGAGGTAGATTTGGGGCTGAGGGCAAAACATGAGGCTTTGCCCCAGCTTGGAGAGAACTGCAGGCAGATTGGATTGGGGGAGGGTAGGAAAGGGCTGTTGGGTGGAGATGTCATCTCCAGAGCGGCAGGAGTCTTGTCTAGGTAGATGCTGGGTGTTTCCACAGCAGAGCTAATGAGATCTTGCCTCTCTGTAGCAGGCCACATCACCAGAGAAGAACCTCCTTCTGCTACAGGGAGCACACAGACAACGTCTGTGACTGTTCCCACTGCCCCCAGTCTTTATGAACTGGGAGAGGAATCTTCTTTGAAATGTGGCAGAGGATGGACTGACAGCTGGGCACTGAGGTGCTGAGCCCCTAACATCAGTAGGACGCAGGTACTGAATCCTCCTCTCTTCCTTGCTCCAGAAGCTGCTGCAGATCCCACATACAGCAACCCAGCCCAAGAGAGAGGCTGCAGCACCGTTCAGCGCATTCAGTAACCCAATAAAAGCAGCTTGTCCTCTGGGCACACAGGCACCGGCGTGTAACATATGTAATCGATGCATCTGGGTTTGGGAGCACCTAGACAAGCTCTTCACTTTTCAAACTGGGGAAGGGGATGCTTTGAGCCTTGGCCTGACTGAAGGGTCCCGCCGGGCTCCGGGAGGGTGTCGCTGTGCAGAGCAGGTTTGTCACAGCCGGGAGGTGGCAGTGTTAGTTGTGAGAAATGCCAGGTACCAGCGCAGGGCTGAGGATGGTGCCGGGCACCGGCTGCCTGCTTCCCTGCAGAGGCTGCAGCCGGCCCTACCAGGCAGCCGGCCCTACCAGGCAGCCGGGCTGGATTCGCAGCATCTCCCCTCTTCTGCAGCCCCGCTACGGGCTCTGTGACGTGAGGGTCACCCAACCATCCTGCTCCGGTGGGAGCACAGCTGGTATTCCCCTCCAAACCCTCCTGCCTTGTGTTCCCAGTGCCAGCGCCCAGCCAAGACCAGAGCTGCACCTTTTCATCCTGCAGCCCAAGGGAAGACCATGCTCCAGAAGCTACAGAGGGCTTTTGCCCACAGCTGCCTGCTGTGCCCAGGGGAGCCGCAGCTCACCCAGCACCACCCCAGCGCTCTGTTCTGTACAGGGGCCCTGTCTGCGTAACGGTTACTAAGCCCCAGGGCTGAGCTGTTCCTGTTGTCAGAGATACAGCAAAGGCGCTGCCAGCTCCTGTGCTCAGCCTGGGGGCCTGGGGGCCTTCACCTGTGTCCTGGATCCCTCTCCTGCGAAGTGCAGATCCTCTCTTCCCTCCCAAACACCCTGGGTGCCAGGTCTCCAAGGTCACACAGCAGCCTTTCTGCCTTCTGCCGGTGTTGAAAGGGTGATGGGATCCTACCTCTTTTCTCCCCAGCTCAAGGCAACAGCAGGGCCAGGCTGTTGGGGTGACTCTGCCTGGTACAGGCTCCTCACTACACATGTTCTGTAGTCCTGTGCCAGGGTTCCTAAGTGGGTAACACTTGCAAAGGCAGAAGCCCCACCTTTGTCCTAAAGCAGTCTGAATCCAGCTGCCTGGAGCAGCAGACAGGGTCCTCAGACCTCCTGTGTGATCTGATGCTCCCTGAGCTGAATCACCGTTTAACTCCTCTGCCTTGTGGGACAGATGGGTCAGCATGGGAAATGCTGTGTGTTAGTTTGGTATAATGCCCAAGAGCGAATGGATGGAGCCTGAGTGTAGACACGTATGCAGGGAAGTATTTTTTTGCTGTTGAAGCTCCTATCCTCCACACTCTCTTGAGCTGAACATGGCCTGGGCCTGAAGGAAACATTACTCACATTTTACCTGCCTGTTGAAGCACTACCAGAGATAAATTCACTTCTCTGATTAGCATCTCTCTAGTAGGAGAGAGCCCTGAGACATGCTTTCAGCAACAGGTGAGTCAGGGAACAAGAGGTCTGAAAGCTACCCCTACCTCTGAGAAAGAAACCTTTTTTCCCTCTGCTCTTTGCAAGGTGTGTGAGATGGTGGTGTGTCACCTGTGTTCTAGGTCCCTTCTGATGCCTGTCAACCAGAAACACTCAGGATGCACTAAGCCAAGCCCTTAGCGGCTGTCACGCTTTTCTTCTTTTATCCTCATCCTAAGTTAAAAATATACCAGGGCCAGCCCCCTTCCCAGGCTGGGATAATATTTGCTTCCTCTTCTTAAAATGGAAACTAGGCCCTAGCCCTGGTTTTGGAAAACACTCCATGTGTGACCAAGCGACACTGCTGTGCACATCATTGGAGAAGTGGAGCCTCCCCACCAGTGGCCATTCCCTCAACCTAACTGAATCCCACACCATCTTAGACTATGAAAGCTTTGCCCCCTTTCTGCTGTCAGAGGCTGTGCTGCCAGCTTCTTGGCCCTTTCACCCAGGTGATGTGATGGAGACGTGCAGTGCTGGCAGTGAGGATTTGTCCCTTAATAAGCAGCTTTGTAAGAGGCCCTTTGCCACTGCAGAGGGTGAAGGCAATGAACTGTGGGACTGTAGTGAGCTAGACCCACAGCCCAGCTCCCAGAAGAGGGGAGAAGCCCCATCTCCACTAACTGCATTTGGGTCTCAGGCAGGAAGAACTCTGAGCTTGTACTGGCTTGATTTGGCCCCTGCCCCAACACCAGCCACTTTCGTAACACACATCTTCCCAACAGAGATATTGAAGATACAGGACCTGCTCCTTCCCACTGGTGTCAGGGTGGTGAAGTGGGGTGATGTTCCCATGAGGCTGGGGCTGGTGGCCAGGACAAGCTGCTGGCAGGTAACCATACAGCCAGCATGAGGGTGGCCGAGTGTGAGCTTGGCAAAGCTAATGGGGTTCCCATCCTCCTTGTGCTGGTTATCAGGAGTGCTCAGTCATCAGCCAGTTAATGCAACACACAACAGGCCTTTTCTTCTTGGCTGTTAGTTCTGGTTCCTAGGGAGGGGTGAAATGGCCTTGGGGCAGGTGGGCAACAGAAGCTACTCCGAATCCCATTAAAACATTTAACACCTGCTGAATGTGCCATTGTCTGGGAGATAAAGGGAAGGGAACAAAGCTGCTTTTGGTCTTCCCTGCCAGGGTGTCTGCAAGGCTCTGCTGCCCTATTACAGCTGGGGATCCTGAATCCCCTGCAAAGACACACTCGGCATGGCTCTGCATCCATGTGGGAAGGGGGCAGTGTTAGCAGACAGCCCCTGGTCCTCCTGCTGCAGGCACAGTCCCTGGTACAGCCCCTGCTTGGAATCAGCCACTTCTCTTTCCCCTGTACTGCATATTAGGTAGGAACCTGGAAAGTTCGTGCCCTGACTAGCCTGCAGTGTCTGCACAGGCAAGACAAAGCCTGGAGAGCAAAAACATGAAGGTGATGCTCTCAAAACCCTTAGCAGAGATGGGCAGAGGCCCTCTACCCCTGGCCTCCCATGTCTAAGATAGAGGGGGTTTGTTGGCTCAGCTGTGTTGCTTTGATATTTGGGAATGGAATAGTTGTCCAGCACAGGGCCCTCTGCAAGCTTAAGGGACCTGCTGTTCTCCCATTATCCATAGAGCAGTCCTGCAAGGGTCATCTTTGTTGTGAGGCACTGGAACAGGTTGCCCAAAGAAGCTGTAAATGCTCCATCCCTGGCAGTGTTTGAGGTCAGGTTGGACAGGGCCTTCGGTTACATGGTTTAGTGTGAGGTGTCCCTGCCCATGGCAGGGGGGTTGGAACTTGATGGTCTTAAGGTCCTTTCCAACACAAACCATTCTATGATTCTATGGTGGGGCCCTGCCATAGCAGGAGAGAGGTTGGTTAAGAGATCATCTTTAACATAGTACATAGGCTTGGAGATGTCTTCTGGAACCACAGCATCACCAGTGTGATGTTTTTCATGGCTTCTTTGGAAAAGTGGGGATCAGCCAGGCATCCTACATATGCCAGGAGCTGCTGCTCTGCAGGGAGAGGTGGGAGTCCTGCCCAGCATGTTCCCCACACCAGGAAAGGAGAAGTGTCAGGGTCTGATAACATCAAAACAAGGGGGAACATCACATTCCATCTTAGCACCACAGCCCAGGGCAGCAGTGGTTCCACATATCCTTGGCTGGCAAAACTACTGGAAATGAGGATCAGGATGAGCAAGGCCATCAGGCTGACATTGCTCCAGCTCCTCCCCATGGCAGGCTTGGGGGACCCCATCCTGCAGAGGCAGCAGCAGGCAGGAGGGATGGAGCCTGCCTTTCAAAATCCTGACTCAGAGAGGGACAAGGCTCCAAGGAAGAAGGGTTGGGTGGCAGTGGCTAAGGATCTGTCACTGTCCACTCACATTTGGAAATCATTTACTGCAACCTGCGAGCACACTTCAGCTCTGGAAAGAGCAGTGATGGCGGTTTCTAAAGCACACCCTGGACCAGGATACTTGCAGATTTCCGCTGTGGGGGTTAAAGCAGTGTTACACCCATCTACACAAACAAACAGGCCAGTGCACTTGGACAAAGGAGCTTCTCCTGCCACTGCAGCTGCACTTCATGCTCTGTTATCCAGGAGCTGTGGGTGCCAGAGAAACCCAGAGAGATAGCAGAGCTCCTACTGGCTCCGGCCAAGAAGAAAGCTGGAGAGGGACTTCTTACAAGGGCATATAGGGATAGGACAATGGGGGAATGGCTTTAAACTGCTAGAGAGTAGAGTGAGATTAGACATTAGGAAGAAATTCTTTGAGGAGGGTGAAGCACTGGAACAGGTTGCCCAGAGAAGCTGTGGCTGCCCCACTCCTGGCAGTGTTCAAGGCGAGGCTGGATGGGGCTTTGAGCAACCTGGTCTGATAGAAGGTGTGGCTGCCCCACACCTGGCAGTGTTCAAGGCGAGGTTGGATGGGGCTTTGAGCAACCTGGTCTGATAGAAGGTGTCCCTGCCCATGGCAGGGGACTGGGACTAGGTGAGCTTTAATGTCCCTTCAACACAAACTGTTCTATGATTCTATAACTGTCAGGGCTGGGTAATGTGGCTGGCTGCTGCAGGAGTGTGCTTAAACTTCTTTTGCTACCCCCTCCCTGTGTTCTCTGCACGCTGTCCCCAGAGCCAGCATGGAGGTGCCTGCACCCATTACCCTGCTGGGTAGTGACACAGCCGGGATGCGGGAGAGTACCGTGACTCTGGGATGCAGTGACCCCACTGGGAGGCATGTGCGCATGGAGTGAAACACATCCTGTTCTTGTGGCTATGCTAGGACAGCTGGCTCCTGGCCCGTGCAGCCATGCTGGAAACACTCCCAAACGGAGTGAGCAGAGGTGGTTTTGTCAAGCTCTGCCTTGCTGCCTGACTCAGAGGTCTGTGGGCTCCTCTAAATGAAGTGTGTATTGTCCTGGTGTGCCCAAGGGGGTTTCAGCCTGAGCTGGAGGATTGAGGTGGGGGCAAGAGAGCCCATCACTGGTGGTCAGTGTCAGGCACTAGCTTTGCTTTCCTGCCCTGGGACCGTACTGCTTGCTCACCTCCTAGCAGCCCAAAGCAGTGCAAGCAAGCAGTCCCCATCCCAGAGCTACCCAGGTAGGGTTGCCCATGCCTGCCTGCCCTGGTCCTCCGCTCTCACCTCACCCCCGGCTGCAAAGTGAGCCGGGCAGGTGGGTGGAAAAGTGACAGCTGGTGTTGTTCCAGAGCAGGTTAATGAATGTCTCCTCCTCTCTCCCCCTCACCTCCTCCTCCTCCTCCTCCTCCTCCTTCCCACCGCCCCAGCACCCAGGCTCCTGGCTCCTATCAGCCCATCAGGCTCCCATTAACAAAGGCAGCACTGCAGAGTTTGCACAGAGACCTGCTCTGCCTCTAATCTAGGTGGGCTAATCGCCTCCCTTGCCCAGCCTGCTTTCCCTGGGTCAATATTTGCCCTGAGCAAACACAGAGCCGTGACAGGTGTGCTGGGAGAAGGCTCCGCCGCCGCCAGCCCAGCCCTCTCGCCTGTCTCTGCTCAGTCACATCTCTCCGGCCCCCCGATCGCCGACCAGGCAGCGCTATTTTTATCAGGGCTATAAAAGCCCCATCCAGCCCGCGTCACCCTCATTTTCTGCCGTGAGCCGGCGGGGGAAGGCGAAGCCGCTCACCTGCCAGCTGCCAGCGTGTCACCGGAGCCAGGTGAGCTGCTGCACCCCGCAGACATCGGCCGGGGTCCTGCCTGCCTGCCTGCCTGCAAGCAGGGCGCTGGGCATGGACAACAGCCTGGGGGCCCCTGGGGTGAGCAATGGGAACGTTCCCAGGAGGGAACGGGATAGACTCTGGGGACACTGTCCCGGCTGTCCCTTTCCCTTAACTCTTCCCTTTTTTCTCACCTGTATTTTACAATGCTTTCTGTTCCCTCCCTTCCTTCATTTACTTTCTTCCTTCCTTCCTTCCTCTCCTGTTTTCCCACCCTGCCTCCCCACCCTGCCATGCCAGTTTAACCCGCCCCTGCTCTGTTTGGCTTTCCCAGGCAGCAGGTGTCAAGCATCCACCTTCCGGACTTTACCCCCAGAGGAGCTCATTTGGAGCTGGTTCAGAGCAGCGGGTGCAGCAAGGACACCGGCTCCCAGCCTGGAGGCACCCGGCTTGGGAGGAAGGATGGGGAAGGGGCTGCCAGCAGCCCCCAGCAGAGCACCCCCGGAGCCCATGCCGTCCCAGCCTGGAGAACCTCTGCACTTGCCTGGCGTCGAGCCCCACGTGCAAGACCTGACCTGAACGTTTTGTTCGTTCGGCTCGCGTTAGGCAGGTCCAGCCCATCTGCGAGTGTGCAGCACACGCACCACAGCACCCGCACACCGCTGACCTGCAGCCTGCATAGGGAACGCACGCTTGCTTGCAGCACGCGTGCCAGGATGAGCACGCATCCCATTTACGGAGCATGCAAGGGACATGCACAACATGAAGACTTCACCCAAGCACGTGCGTGCAGTGTTTGACCTGTGTATGGCACATGTATGAAGCGATGGAGAGGCAGCACACACGAGGCAATGCGATCCACAAGCACCACGCACGAACACCACAAGAGCCACACACGTGTGGGACAGGGGACCCACGTGGCATTAGTACACATGGCGTCTCTGACACAGCTTTGCAGGCTGTGACCTGCAGGACCCATGGGTGCCCATGGCATTACGAGCACGGGTAACACTAACACACTAGGCACACACACCTGCCTGCGTGGCTGACCGCTGCCTGCTGCAGCCCGCTGGGGAAGGAAGGGCAGCCTGGCCCTTGCACCCCAGCAGCACTGTGGCAGGCACGGGGAGCCCTGGCAGTGCTGCACAGCGCTGGCTCAGGGTGCAGCTCACCAGGCTCTGCCAAAGGCTCAGGTAGGTCTCAACGGTCTGCTGGCACCAAGGGAGCTTTCTCTGCTGATGCTGACACAGGCAGTGGGGAGGGAGGGCAGGAGCAGGCACAGGGAAGCAGGGCACAGGATGAAGGGTATTGTATCCTTTCCCTCACACCCTGCCCTGGATCACTCCCAGAAGCCCTTCCAGGGTCTGTCTGCTCGTGTGCTGGCCTGCCCAGGGTGGGTGTTACCTGCCGCTCACCCTCACCCTGCAGGCCAGATACCAGCTCCTGCAGTGGCAATCCCTCTGCCTATGCTTGCTATGAAAGGGTATGGTGGGGTAGCTCCGGGGAACCAGCAGGTCTGCTCCAGGATAGCCCTGCCCACTGCCTGCCCCACTCTCAAAGCACAGTGAAGTGTTTGACCTGCACTCCTGTTTCCATCCCATGTCCTGTCCCTGTCACCTTGCAGCCAGTGCAGAGACATTCGGAGCCTGGGGCTGCTCCTAGTGCCGTGGAAACAGCAGGGAGTCCTGTAAAGCTGGGAGATGGGACAGCAACGGATCTGCTTTCCTCCCACCACAGAATGTTGTGCGGGGATGACAAGAGCCCCACACCTCCCTGACTGACCACACTGGTCTCTGTTTGCGGTTTCTCTGAAAGCCCTGAGTGTGCTCCTGCTGCCCTAGGGAGCAGGCATCTCTCCTATGGCACATGATCCAGCTCTACCCCGCTGTGCTCAGGGATGCTCTGAGTTTACAGGTGGGTCCTGAGTGCTTCCTGCAGCCTCTCTGCAAACACCGTGAAGGCTGAGCACAGGCCCGTGTTGTGGATGGAGGAGAAGCCAGAGGCGAAGGAGCCCAGGAGTGTGCCAAGGAACAGGATGATTCCTGCTTCTTCCCCTCACCACCACGCAACCTGTATACAGGACAAGGCTCAGCAGCCTCTGCCCTGGAGCAGGAGACCCCTGTTCCCTCCCGGGCACCCTGCAAGGGATGGAGATAAGGCAGTTCCTGGACTCCTGCCTGGGCAGATGCTTGGAAAGCTTCCAACAGGTGGTGTCAGAAAGCACCAAAATCAAAGAGCATCCCCGCAGTTCTCCAGGGGAAAGTACTTATCCTTACCTTGGAACAGCCACCAAACGGTGCAGTGACTGGCCATGGTGGTGGCCACGGGCCCCTTTGGGCTGTGTCTCCAGGCTCTGTCTCCTGTCACCAAGCCTGGCAAAGTTGAAAAGCCAAGAAAGCACAACACATCCCCCAATATGCACACTCCCTGCAGCTGCCCTGCTTGGGCTGGGATCAAACAGAGCACGGTTAATAACTCTGAGCAAAGCCAGACCCTGCTGCCGGTGCTGCTCCAGCTGCCACACGTGTGTCCCTGTGGGGCTGAGCCCAACAAAGATGGTATCTGGCACAGCAGGGCTCTGGAGGTGCTGCCTTGCTTTCCCTCAGTAGCTCTACACTCCGCTGGCCTGCCTTGTGCCCTGGCAGAACCTGGGACCCATGGGACCCGTGCTGCACCCTCTACATAGCCCCGATGCTCTAGAAAAGCACCTCAATTTTTGGCTTTTCAGGGTGTCTGGGCAAAGACCAGGAAGCCAGAGCCCCCACATGTGTCCCAGCAGGAGAAGGGGAAAGCTGCAAGAGGCAGCACTGGGAATTGCCCCCCTACGATCTTCCCAGCCTGCTTCCCATGTCCTGGCTCTGCCAGCCCGGTGGCAGTGGGAAGCTGTGACACCCTTCAAAGCTGGTAGTGACCCCTGGAAGCCTGTGCCCTGCAGGCTGTGCTGACTGGGGAATGGCCCTCTGGCAGGGTTAGCACCCAAGGGTGAGCTGATCCCCAGTCAGGTAGAGCCAGGGTCTTTGAACACCATCTTCTTCCATGTCAGAGCCAGCACTGGTGCCAAGGGCTGTGCCAGGCTGGCAGGGGACAAGTTGCAGGGAGGTGCTGCTGCCTGCACTGTGTGGTGCTATGGCCCCCTGGGCCCTGCATGGCCATTTGCCTGGCTTTGAGGACCTGGGAACCTGGGATTGGCATGGTGCAGCTCTGCACAGGGAGGATTTGCATGGGGCGGGCAGGGTACAGGAGGCTGTCGGGCGGGCATGTGTGCCTGGGGCTGCATTTGCATACAAGTGTAGCTGCACACAGGTGTATGTGCACGCATGCACTTGTGTGTGTTTGCATGTATGTTTTTATGTGTGTGCATGGCTGTGTATGCGTGTGTGTGTGCCCTCCCTGGGTCGGGCAGGCAACGCAGAGCTGGTGTATCTTGCTGTTGCCCTACACCTGCATGTGTATGTGCGTGCACATGTGCATGTGTGTGTGCTCCTGCTGAGCTAAACGCATGGCACTGGCCATGCGCTGCCTCACTCACTGCTCTGCATCCTGGTGTGCATCAGATGAAGGCGTGGGTATGAGCAGAGGTGAGCAGTGCTGCAGGCTGGGTGTCCTGCCCAGCCCGGATGGGGTGTGCTTTGCTGCAGGATGTGGCACAGGCAGCTGGCTGCCCGCTGCACCCCAGCGCCCTGTGGGGATCAGCCCCTAGGTCCCAGCTGTCCCCCACCCAGCCTACACCACGGCTCTGTTGTGCCTGGAGGAGATGCCCAGGCTGCGCAGGGGCTCCCTGCCGCTGAAGGTCATTCTGTCCCAGTGCCGCTGCGGGTACCCAGCCAGCTTGCACAAGGAACCAGGCTGCTTGTGTCCCTGGGGCTGGGCTGATGTTGGAGATCAGGGTGTTGCTGAACACCCCCTGGCTGTCTCCAGCCCCCGAGCCTGTTCTTGGCCGAAGCCAGGACTCCAGCAGGGAACATAAGGGACTGTCCTGGCTCTGTGAGGGGGTCCTGCACTTGCTGTGCCAGGCTGTAGCTTCAGATACAGTCCCCAGGCAATCGGTCTGTTCCACACGTTCCCCCCCAACTCAAGACCACGGAGAGAGGTACCTTTCAACCCAGCTGCAACTGGGACAAGCTAATTGCTATCTGGAAGGCAGGGTGGAGGGGAGAGGTGGTACCAGGCATGGAGCTGCATCCTGACATAGTGAAACAAGAGGCAGCTCTGCCCACCCCCAGCCCATTCCTGGTTGTGTGGAGCATCAGGCAAGGGTGGGTACAGCCTGGCATCCTCCCCCTACACCCACAGGTGAAGTGGTGACATTCCAGAGGGATGAAGAGGCAGTTTCTTTCATTTCCCTTGTAAAGGGCTCTGAACCTCCATGAGCAATGGGGATAAGGGGTGTCCTTACTGGAGCATTTAAGGTGCTGGGGGGAAACTTCCAGAGCTTGCACAAGTCCTGCATCTCAGAGTGCATCTACTCTATCTTCCAATGGGGGCTCTGGGGAAGGGGTGAGCAGTGGGGGTCCCCTCCCGCAGGCCAGCTGGTGTCCGCAGTGCATGGGCAGCCTGCTCAGGGTGAATGTGTGTGGAGCAGGGTGCCAGGACGGCCGCTCCTGTCCCAGCTGTTTCCAGCTTTGGGAGCCTTCAGGCAGGATGTTCTGCTCCTGCCACAGCGCCTGGCTCAGCCCCCGCCTGGGCGGCTTCCTCAGGGTGGCTGGAGGAGGGGAGACACCGCTGCCAGGCTTTGCCTCTGCCTCCTGCAGGAGCCTCACCCTGGCTCAGGGTGCTGCCACTGCAGAGGGTGCCAACAGGGAGTGGAGGAACGCCAGGGTGGATGGGACCTTGGCCGGGTGCTGGCTGAGCTGACATCCCCTGACTGTGGGGTTGAGGGAGCTGGGGAAGGGAGGTCCAAGGACCACCCCCTCAACCCCCATGGCAATACTATAGGTGATATAGGTAAAACTGGGACTTGGGAAGCTCTGCCCCTCCAAATATGATAGGATGTACTGAAGCAGATGCACCTGCATCCAGGATGGGCTGGGTGTGGGGTTGAACATGTCCCTGTCTCCACCAGTGCTCCCCTGGGACTGGTCTGCATTGGGCACTTTGCAGGGACCAGAATGTTTCTCCAGGACACTGTAACTGTGGGGTGCCAGGGGGTGCCAGGCTGGGGTCATCTGTGGCATTAGGGAGGAGGTTGCAGTGGCTGACACCAGCAGGCTCCATTTCAGGTCAGGATCTGGACCTGAGGACCAGATACCAGCTCCTCTGCCCCAGCGCCTGGCATGTCCATCTGGGTAGGGTATGACAGATGTTGGGGGACACCTGAGGCTGAAGGGACCTGCCACCCCTGGGACCCCTTTGGAGCAGCCCAGCTGAGTTTTGTGCTATTGTCAGCCCCACACCAAGGCCAGGCCAGGATGGGGATGCAGCAGTTGCCACCTGCTCGCACTGGGGCTGTAATCCACAGGCAGGAGGTGAGCAGCTGGCGGAGCCTCCCTGACCTTCAAGTGGGATTAATCCCCATGGGAACAAGTGGGGAGCAGGCAGGTGAGGCCCCCGCTACCCCGGCAGCTCTTGGGGGCTGAGCAAGGCTGGCAGAGCCGAGGCACTGAGCACACTCCCATGCAGGGGCAGCCCACGGCCAGGGCCAGGCAGGTCCCCGATGGGTGGCAGGGGGTGAGTATGTGTTCCTGGGAGCACCCTTGTCTTGATGGGTCTTTGTGGGTTCACCTCAGGAGCTGTGGGTGCCATGGGGCAGGGTGGGCGCTGTGGTCCCGCAGGGAGGGAGTGAGCAGCATGCCTGAGAGTGCCCAGGGTGCCGGTGTGGGTACCAGGTGGACAGGTCTGGAGAGCTGGTCCCACCACAGTACTGGTGGCTGGCAGGGCCCATGGGTGCATGGGAAGAGTGGAGGCTGGGATGAGGGGTGCTGTGTGGAAGACCACTTGGGAGGCTGTTTGCAAGACCCAGCTGTGAGCATGAACGTGCGGGTACCCCTTGCGCTGCAAGTGGCTGGGCCCTTCACCACGTCCCTGCCCAGTCAGCATCTGGCTTCCCAGTTCCCATTGGGGTTCATCTCTCTCTGCCTGCCCATCCTGCGGACTCATCCTGCCCAGGGTGCAGCAGGAGCTAAGGCAGGTGCCTGCCGAGCTCTGCCCTGGGGGATCCCAAGTGCCTGGGCCCTGTGCGGGCACAGAACAGCTGGCAGCGGTGTGCGTGTGCGCCTGTGTGGGAGCTAATCCCAGCAACATCTGCCAGGCAACACGTCCCGGGAGTTCCGGCTGCGGTGCACAGGGGACACGTGTGCGGGAAGCTGGTGTGCGCTGGGGCTCCCCTGGCAGGGCAGCGCCTCTGCAAGGGCAGGTACGTGCCTGCACGCGTGTGTCCCATGTGGTCCAAGGGCCCAGGAGGGGACAAGTGGCAGTGAGGACCCCCATGAGCCCCTCAGCTCTGGGATCTGGGGACCCAGCAGGTGGAAGTGGGGGTTTTGGCTGGGGTTGACCAAACCTAGTGTGGCTGTATTCAGGGCAACCCCAAAGGGGAGATGCTTTGAGAGGGAAGGGGGGTATTTGTGTCCTTGCCAAGGACAATTTACCCAGAAAAATGGGGCTGGGGGAGAAAGGGGAGGAAAAAGGAGCAGTGGGGCTGGGTGGGGGGAACAACACACTGCCCCTGATCTTATCAGCCAGACCCTGCAAATAAAAGCCACCTGTTTAGGCCCTGGCAGCAGGAAGCCATCCCCAGAACAAACAGAGCACCAAGCAACTGAGAGAAAGATAAACAGGGGCTGGCACCAGCTCCATCTGCTCCTGCTTGGCCCAGCCCCTGGACCTCCATCCCCATGGGGTGACAATACAGCCCACAGTGGGGTTGGGGGCAAGGAGAGAGGGGCTACCTGGGCTTGGGAGTGGTACACAGGACTCAGCTCATGGCATCGGCTAGATGAAGGACTGCGCACAGCTGTGCTGTCCTGGACAGCTAGCCCAGGTACTCAAAATAGCAGTGGGAAAGAAAATGTGCTGCCATGAGCAGCCCCAGATGTGTCCCAGATGTGTCATCAGCATCAGTATGCCCAAGCAGGACCTGCCTTGCCTCCCTTGGGGCTCCCCAGTCCGTGCACTGTGCCTGGAGCAGCACCTGCACAAGGCACAGGGTATATCCACGTGTCTGGGGACCACGGGCAGCATGGTCGGGGCTTGTCACGGGGCACTTGGGCGATCCGGTTCCCTCACCGTGCCCCAGGGCTGCCGGCCGCCTACGCAGTGCCTGGTGGCATGGAGAAACCAGATCTGTTGTGCTAGTGCAGGGAACAGGCTGAGCCGGGAGCGACGTGGGGTCCTTATTAAATTAGCCTATGCAAGAGGCCCTGGGCAGTGCTAACCAACTCCCAGAGCCAGTATCAGCAGCTGCCCTTGAGAAGAGTCGCTGCCTGCCCCTGCCCCTGTCCCCAGCTGGGCAGATGTGGCTGGGGGCTGGCAGGTGACCCAGCCACGGGGGTGCTGGCTGGTGGCAGGGACTGTGTGGACGTGCTGGGAGATGATGCCCAGGGAGGCCAGGCTGCATCAGCATGCTGGGGTGCAGTGGGGGGGCCCTGATCCCCTGTCCCTGGACATGGCTGTGGCTCCTATGTGGCTGACCTAAATGTGCTGAGCAGGGGTTGAGGCACATCCCAGTGTGTGGGACATGCTGAGAAGAGAGGAAGTGGCACAGCCTGCATCCATGTTTTTATCCGAAGGGTTGGAAGGGAGTGACTTAAGCTGCTTGTGTGCCCCTCCTGATGCACCGTCAGTGCCCCATAAATTCTGTAGCACATTACACAGTAATGGGCTCTGTAATACACCCCACAGTGCGCTGCACCCATAACCCCAGACTGCCCTCACACCTCATAGTGCCCCAAACTAAGCAGTGCCTTACACCTCTGCTCACACAGCTCAGGTGTGGGGTGACCCTGCAGTGTGCTAATTCTGCATCTCACCCAAGGTGTTGGCATCCCTAAGCGCTGCCCAAACCTGTCCCCCGGCACTCTGAGGGATATCCCAGGCCACTGGGCTGCATCCCGGGGGTCTGCTTACCTCCGAGCACCCCCTTCCCTCCCCTGGGATCGTCCTCATCCCTCTCTCCATCCTCTGCTCCCCACACAGCTCCCAGGCCGCCTCCCCCCACCCTGCTACGCGCACCCAGGGCGTCGCAAGCTGGGGGTCGTCTCTCCGGCGCTGTCCCCGGCCGAGAGCCAGGGGAGTCCCTTAGCCGGAGCCAGCTCCAACTGCTGCCAGGCTGCACCCTCTGCTGGGACCTGCAGGCATCGGCGCAGCTCGCACCAGCTTCGGAGCGGGGAGGGAAACGCTGCCAGGCGCCTTGCTGAGCAGCGGGGGGAACACGGAGAGGACCTGCCTCCAGCCCCGCAGTCCCCAGTTCCTGATGAGAACGGAGCAGAGATGCCAGGATTCCTCCCACCACCCCCAGCTGCCCGTGCTGCGCCATCCATCACCAGCGCTGCTGGGCTTCCTTGGGATGCAGACCCCGTGCTCAGGACCTCCAGGGGGGCTGGGGTTTTCCTGGGAAGGTTTGGGGTGCTCTGGGCCAGCCCTTGCCCCTCCTGCCTAGCTGAAGGTGGGGAGTGTCCGGCCCCACCACAGGCTATGCAGGGATGCTGCAAGAAACGCTGCTGTCAAGAGACCCAGGATTTCACAGTGCAGCAGGGCATCCTTCTTCCATTCCTTTCCAGCCTGTGTTGGCCTCATCCAGCCCAGGTCCTTGTGGGAGGGGCTGGGGATGTCTGCATGGCAAGGCACAGTCCCAGGCAGGGCTTCTGCTGCCCAGGTGAAAGACTCGGCTCTGCCCCAATGTTGGTCCCCTCCTGTTGTTCATAGTGTCCCTTGCCTCAGCAGGAGGTATGTGGGGAGCACAGGGAGCCCTTTCCCAGGCCAGAGGACGTGCCCAGGGCATTGCAAGTGAGTAGCATGTAACCAGAGTCCGCCAGTGCCCTGTCCGGAACCTCTGCAGGGTGTTGCATCTCCCAGAGCATGGACAGATCAAGCTGTGGCTATGCCAACACCTCCTCCATCACCCCTCTCACTCATCCTAACCTTCTCACACCCCACACAGAGCCCTGCCTGTGCAGGCTGAGTCCCTGCCCTGATCTATGAGCTCTGGACATGCAGGGCAGAGCCTGGCTGGAGGAGGTATCTGTGGTGGCAGGGGGAAAAATATAGCCTCAAGCAGCCCCACAGCCAGTGTGAGGACATCAGTGCACCTCAGCTCCCCAGTGGCAAATTCCTGCATCACCCTGGCACCACCTTCCTACCAGCCTCAACCTTGCCAAAGTCTGCTGGTGCCCTGGGAAAGGTTGGGTCCCTAATCCCAAGCCAAGCAGGGACATTGTCCGTGGGCAGAAAGGAAAGCATCGCATCAGGCCCTTTGCCCATTGTGCCCTGAGCCCTGCACAAACACAGCCCAGCACTTTCATTGTCGCCCTGCGGGACACGGGGGGGCCGCTCTCGCCACACTGCCTAAGTGGAATGGACAGCCAGAGCCTGGGGTGGGTGTGCACCCCGTCCCCCCAGTCACCTGCCTGCTGACACAGCGCCCTGCCCGCCTGCACCATCGGCACTTCGGCGCCCGCCTATAAAGGGTGAGGGGAAAAGCCAGCGCCGGCACCGCCACCTTCGCCTCTGTGCCCTGCCCCGCCGACCAAGTAAGTACCAGGCTGTGAGCCCCAGAGACCCCCAGCTGCACAGGCACTGCCACGCTCCATTCACCCCCACACCCAGCCCCTCACCTATTGCACATGTGGGGAAGGGCAAGCCACTGGGTGCTGCGGGGCAGAGCAGGGGACCCTGTGCAGGCAGGAGGGATGCTGGCACCCGCCTTTACAAGAGCTAGGCTGCCCCACTCCAGGGCTGCAACCCACTCCCACGTCTGAGCTGGGGTCACTGCCACCCCCTGCACTGGGTACAGTGCCACTGCACCTGGCTCAACCCCAGGAGTCATCGCAGGGAGCTTGGGAGTGGAGGAACTGAGGCAGCCCTAGGTTCCTCCCATAGAGATATGGGGCATTGCAAGTGCACCCTTCATCTTGGGGGTCACTTCACTGGACAGTACCAAGGAACGGGAAATGGGAAGCATCCCCTGTGCCAGCCTGGGGGGGTGAGCTGCTGGTGGCACAGAACATGTGCAGGCAGCACTGCCAGCACCCCAAGCTCAGTGGTAGGCAGCAGTGTGGCTGATGGGGGCACCTGCCTGGAGTGATGTGAGGGGCTTTGCCAGCAGCTGAGTGACCCGCATGACCAGCAGTGAAGCCATGGACACCTTGGGGCAGTACAAGATCACGGTATGGGAGGAGGAGAGCTTCCAGGGCAAGCGCTGCGAGTTCCTTATGGAGTGCCCCAGCATCATGGAGCGCGGCTTCCGCAAGATCCGCTCCATCAAAGTGGAGTCTGGCCCGTAAGTGCCCCTCCAGCCCTGTAGCCCCTTGGTGCACCCTGCTTCGGCAAAACCCTTGCTCCCAGTGGATTGTCAGGAGCTGCCAGGGAGCCAGGACACCCGGCTTCCTCATCTCTAACACAGCCTCATCCTGCAACCTCCCTCTTTATGTTCCCTGCACAGTGCCTCAGTTTCCCCATCTGCAAAGCAGGGAGGCCCTGCTGAGCTAAGGCACAGGTCAGAGGCAATGGTGTGGCCCTGGCTATACGGGTGCCACTCTCAAAAGTCTGGAATGTTTTCTGCTAGCAAGGACCCCGAATCACACCCTACCAGGACATCCCCATCCCCTGCATGGGAGGGAGAAGCTAATCCTGGGCTGAACCCGGGCGCTGCGACGCACATCACTGAGGGATTTCCTCCTCTCCCCTCCAGCTGGGTGGGTTTCGAGTACCCTGAGTACCAGGGGCAGCAGTTTATCCTGGAGAAGGGTGACTATCCCCGGTGGGAGGCCTGGAGCGGGAACAGCGGCTACCGGACCGAGCACCTCCTCTCCTTCCGGCCCATCAAGTGCGCGGTGAGTTGTGGGGACATCACTGCAGTGTGTTGGGGCAGACAGAGCCTTCCCCCACAGCCCAGCGGGGAGGGAGATGAAGGACAGCCAGGAGGATGGGTTAGGTGAGATATGGGTTGAAGGGTGAGGCGTACACAGAGGTGCCATGGAGTGAAGGGGTGGCTGCCCCCACTGGCTCCCATCTCCCTGCAAGGATCCTGGGATGCTCTTTAGGGCTAAAATTTAGCCTGAAACGCCCCCCATCTCCTTCGTGCAGTGAAGAACCACCTCCTAGGCTGGAGTCCCCAGGTCTTGTCCCACCACTCAGATACCCAGGGATGGGGTAAGCAGAGAGGATCTGGCAGGACCACAGGGATGCTGCTGCTTTGGGGTGTGGGCTCTGTCCCCCTCCCATGGGGGTACCCGAGCCAAGCCGAGCCGAGCCGTGCCCAGGCAGCTGCAGCCTCTATCGCACCATCTGCAGAGACACTGGTGCTCGCAATAGAGGCACGTCTGCGCCTCTGAGCGGGGGGTCCCCCCCCAACTTTTAATAATCACCAGGCAGATATGCTTGGGCTTTAATAAAGGGGATGCGATAAGATCACTCCTTACTGGCAGGACTGCTCCTCGGTGCAGATAGATGCGTGAGGGGGCTGGGCACGGGGGACAGTGCCGCATCTTGGTGTCCCAGCAATTAACCCCTCAATGCCCAGCACCCAGCACAACCCCACAGAGCTGGGGGATTGCTCTCAGCAGCCTGCCTTGCCCTGCAATCCTCCTGCAGCCTCGGGGAGCATGAGGATGCTGAGGCCAGGAGCCTGAGTGGGTGCAGAGGATGTGGCCACTGTCACCCTCGCTGTCAGTTGTGCATTGGGACCACAGGGACATGAGAGCAGCATCGTCTGGGCAGCCCTAGGGTGTCCTGGTGAGGGGGTGCCAAGCTGAAGGACCTCTCCATGCTTTGCACCGAAGCTAGTCATGGTACCAGGCTTCCCATGGTGCCTTGGTGTATACCCACATGATGCCGCATCCTTGATCCCTGCATGAGCCACCCCATCCCTGCTGACCCCCATCTCTCTCCGTTTGCAGAACCACAATGACAGCAAAGTCGTCCTCTATGAGGCTGAGAACTTCCAGGGGCACAAGTTTGAGCTGAGCGATGACTACCCCTCGCTGCAGGCCATGGGCTGGGGCAACAAGGAGGTGGCATCCATCAAAGTGAATGCTGGAGCGTGAGTCTCACTGGTGGAGGGGCAAGAGCAGGGGTTAAGCAAGCACATCCCTCCTGCATAGCCCCAGGGATGGAGAAGGGGGACCCCAAAAAGGAGGGGTGCCTGCCTGCTCCCCTTCCCTTGGAAATCCTAGTCATGGGATGTTTCCTGTCCCTTCACTCCCAGAGCAAGGATATGGGTGGGATGGGATGGGTTGGGATGGGAGGATTTGGCCCAGGGCTCTGAGCCAGGGGTCTTCCCACAGGTGGGTGGCATACCAGTACCCGGGATACAGGGGCTACCAGTACGTGCTGGAGCGAGACCGACAGAACGGCGAGTTCAAGAAGTACAACGAATACAGCAGCCAGGCCCACACCAACCAGATCCAATCCATCCGCCGTGTCCAGCACTGAGCAGGGGCAGGGTCGTGCGCCCCACAGCCTCCAGGCTGCTGTGCAATAGACCTCTATCCAGTAGCAAATAAAGGCATTTGTCAAAAAAAGGGTGCTTCTGCTTTGCTCCTTGGGGGGCTGCCGGGCCCAGGGGACCCCCTGTGCAGTGGGAGGCAGGGAACCTGCCCAGCTCTGCTGCCCCACAGATCTCAGCAGATGGAAGGGGTTTCTCCTTCCCCAGCTGTTTATGGATGCTTGGACACCTCCACCCTGGGCTGAGCTCTCTGCACTCCACCTCTGGTCCATGCACAGCCAGTGGAGGGGATGCAGAATTTCCCACCTGCATGATGCTCCATAGCAAAATGGGAACTTCCTGGCCTTACCAGGCAAAGGAGAGGCTGAATCTGGGGCATCCAAGGAGGTTGTGCCCTGGGTCCTCCTCCCAGGCTCAGTGCCAGGGAAGGTGATTGCTACAAAGACTGTGAACACGAGGTTCCCTCTCTCTGCACCCTGGTTTGGAAGAGTGGGGGGGTCTCCTCCTGCTGTGGGACCGGGGTGGGAGGAGGAGCATTGGGGTCACCTGGGTGGGCAGCTGCCACAAATGGGGTGGCCACAGCTGGGTCAGGGCTGTGGATACTGGCTTATACAGGGGACGTACAGGGGTTGTGTGTAGGTGCGGGGAGCAGGGGCAGTGTCCCCCAGCGGGCAGGGGGCTCCCAGCACCCGTATGGTCATGGACACTCCCGCCCAGCCTGGCCATGCCGGCACATCCGTGCCAACATCCGGATCCGGCTCCGCCCGGGCACGGCGGGAGTTCCACCCAGCCTCCTTCTGCTCCTCCAGCACCCTTTCCCTGCCTCCTCTTCTTCTCCCACCCCAGAGCCCTCCTGGGGCACAGGCACAGGCCTCTGCTCCCAAGGTCCCACACCACCCCGGACACCCTCTCTAAAGCCTCAGGATGGTGGAACAGTGATGGGTGGCTTGGACACCTGTGTCCCCGGATGCCCACCTTGCTGCAAGCACACTCGGCTTTGGAGCTGTGGGGACCGTAGAAGGGTGCTGGAGCTGGGAAGGACAGGGCTGGGGGGTCAGAGTGTGCACAGCCTGCACCCAGGACAGCACAGAGACACCAGCTCTGGCCTGTGTTTGTGTGCATGTGTGTGTAAGCGTGTGCACTGCACACACGAGCTTGCCCACAAGTGTGCCCATGCATGTCCCTGCTCCCTCTCCCCTGGCATCCCAGTGTGCGCCCATCCCCTTGACCGCTTTTTACTAGTAAATCGTTATTTATACTAACAACATCAACAGTTTGCTTTATGCACGGTTT
>JANHGB010041964.1:6973-30748 GCA_026283785.1 Coracopsis vasa
TGTGTCCCTTAATGTGTCCCTTTAGAAAACACACAGTGGGCTAATCTCTGCCTGTGTCATAGCCACTGTACCTTGGCACATGGGAATTCTGTGATATTAAACCAGCAAAGCATGTGGATGCTCTTACAGCAGCAAAATTACGCTCTGCAGTTGTTCATCACAAGAAAGTTATCACCCCTCCCTACCCCGCAGCAAAACAAGTTATGCTAGTAAAGCTGCTTTAGCACACCTATGTGGGTCAGGTATCACATCTCTCCTCCACTCTCATCCACATATTTATGCAGGCAGAGGCCTATAGCAGAGACCTGCCTCCAGAGTAGATTTTGCTTGCAGCAGCATGGTGATTATATAGTTGGGCAGGCCAGCATTTCCAGATGCAACAACATATTTCATTTCCACATATGAAACAGCAGTATTAAAAAAACCCTGATCCGCCCTTGCATGACCCATTTGCTTTTACTCTCTCCTGCATCAGTAGGGTGTAGACACAGACAAGCTGGTTCCTCTTGTCATTCCAATAACAGCATGAGCCAGGAATTTCAGAGAGGGGCTGAATTTCCCTTTAAGAGCCAACATGTTTCTTGTAGTCTTTCTTTTAAGGAAAATCAATAGCAGTATAGGAAATTTTTTTCCTTTACTATTGCTGAAGACACTCCCTCCCATCATTCAGGACTTGGTTTAGTGTGTGTTGGCCAGTGCAAAGTTGACAGATCGCTGTTATATCCTGGACCAAGCAGCGTAAGGTCATTCTTGCTTATGCTTAGGTGGCAGCTAGCAGGACCTGTACCCTGTCTGTTGGAGCAGTTCAAAATTTTGCTGCTCCAAATGATTGCAGGTCAGCAGTTAAAAATCTCTTTTTAATAGCATTGAAGAACAAAAAGACTTCTAGCAGCACCAATGCTATCTGTTTCAGGCAGCACTCTAGGTAAAAAAATGGATTTAGGGTCTTGGTTTTCTTGCTGTTCACTGGCAAGCATAATGAAATATTTTAAGTCAATCCCTGTACGAGCTGTTGCATGGCTGAACTGACGCTCCAGCAATCATGTCATAGCTGAACACAGCATTATTTTTTTTCCAGGCTGTATCTAAAAATGTAAGCTTATTTCTTTCAAAACCACAATTATCTCTCATTTGGCAGAAGCCTTTTCCTGCTGCAGACCTCATTCACAACATGTTTGTTTGCAAATGTACCAACACAGTCTGGTTAAAGAGAACTGATGCTATTAAGTCCTTAGTCCTATCCCCAGCACTACAGGTGAAGGCTAACTAAACTAAAAATTCTAATAAGCCAGTAAGTCCTGTAACAAACTAAAAACTAAAAGTGAAGAAGTTCCCTGCCTTCAAAGCTGATAGAGTTGAATAGAGATCTTGCCTATAGTACTTCTATATTAAGTTTTCACTTGCTTTCCTAATTCTGTAGCATGTAGATGGTTATTATAGCCTACAGCGGAACTAGAAAATAGGCTATGACATTTTTGTTAAGCTCCATAGATTTCTGAGTACCTCAGAACACAGAATCAAAAGTTTTGAAAATACCTACTGAGTATGAGGTACATTTAAATACTTCGGCCTTTCTATTAGAGGCATGTTAATAACAAAAGGTTGATTACTGGGGGCACAAGGCAAATGCGTAGCTGTATGAAAACAGCTGACAACTGCTAATGTTCAGTAATCTCATCTGATAAAACAATGCAGAGGGAGTAATTGCATGAGGATTTCAGTAAAAGAATGTGCAGCTGGTTTTTCTGGCTTTCCAAAAGCAGCCTGCGTTCCCGTAAGCAGCTCTAGGCAGTCACTGCCTCCTGATTTCCTTTATACCTGGGCTCGGTAGCTGTTGCTGCCTCTGCGTATCAAACACTTTTAGCCAGTCTGTGGCTGTGGATGTAGCCACCACTGAACGCGGCAGATAGCCAGGCCACAGAACTCTGAATCTGCAGCAAGGCTAATGCTGGTGTCCCAGGAAGACAGGATGTGAGGTGGACACAGTATCTCTCCAGGACTTACAGTGCAGCTGTCTAACTACCCTTTGCTGTGCATGATCCAAGGAATGGGACTGAAACGCAGCAGTGCTGATACGTGAAAACAGTGCAAATTGCTGAAACCAAGGAATTTTGAGCTTCAATTTTGCACAAATCTGAAGTGAAAAAACATACCGGTGTTCACAGTATCATGCCTGAGGACATTATTTATTCCATTCATATAGCATGATCCTGTTTTTAATGAGCAGGCAGAAGTACTTGGCAGGTAAATGGCATAGTCATGGACTAAGAATTACTTACTGTGAAATTGAATTCTGCACTTGTGTTTCTAATACAAACAGTAGTGCGCACACACAGAGTCTAATATGCCCAGAGAAACCAGGCCTGTCATTTAACTGACCCTGGGAAAAGAGGAGGAAATTAATGCATTGGGTATGGAAGACAGACCTGACACAGCAAGAAGAAACAAGAGGCAGAAAAGAAGTGAATGGCTGGATGGTGAGTCAGTGACAATTTTGTTGAGTTTATTCATGTGTTTATTTTCTGGGTGTGATATCCAACTGAAATGTCAGATATACTTAAAGAATGGATGTATTCACATACTGTTGAGTGTTCCCAGCTACTGGGATGCACATGGATACACAAACATGACAACATTAATAGAAGCCTATTATGGCTGCAAGGTCAGTGGTTAGGAATTATGACCATCAGAACAAGCTGATTTCTTGCTTTCTTTGTGCTTGTGCTTTAGAACCCAGTTTTTAATTATGCAGTAACAGTTTCTCTTTTTTTTGTCTTCTGTAGAGCACCTGCCTCAGACAGTGCACACAATGGGCAGTGTATGCTCAAAGAAAGTAATACTTCCAAGTACAGTTTACACCCTGTTTTGTGTGTGCTTTCCAGCCACAGCTCTGGAGAAGAATTATCGCTTAGGAGGTTGCCTGTGGAGGTCATCACCATTAGGTCTCAAATGCTTCACAATACTATCAATTCAGTTTTCACCCCTGAGATGTGCATAATTCCCACAGAAAGAAGGTGATAAAACAAATCAGCAAAAGCCAGACGCCATGTGTCTATTACATGGTCTTCCCTGGAGATGACAAGGAGCTTTTTTTTTCAGACAGCTTAGTATTAAATGCTTTTTAAGGCTGTTCAAAGCAGAGTTCCCATTGGCTTCTGTCACAGCTATGGATACCAAGTCCTGCATTTCAGAATTCCACAAAGCCAAGCCGTTTGCTCAGAAAGAAAAGAGCATGCAAATAATGGTTATTAGGGTTGAATGCAGGTTGGAGTGATTGCAGGATGGCATTCTGTGACTGAAGCCCATGTGGAAATCGGTTTCCCATGTAGCCTTCAACTGCTTCAACTTTTATACCTTAATTCCACTTCTAATCTTCTGGCTCACTTCTTTTACAGCTTCCAGCTCTTGCCACAGCTGAAGCAGGGATCCAACAGACACTAATCTCCTTTGCCACACAATGCCAAGCTTCCAATTCTTTTTCAAGACTGATACCTATTTGGGCAGTCAGCATGGGTGGGATGCTTGATGCTCACCTCTGCAGCCTTAGCTCATGAAATACTTGGGCTGAACTGTTCTCCTCCAGTAAACACTTGGTGAAGGGTAGTACAGTGCTGCTTCTGAGTATCCCCAGTCTCCTGCCTTGGTAATTCAGCCAGTCTTGGGGTTCCCCCTGAAACTGTTGCCTGTCCTAGTCCATGTGCTGGGCCAGAGCCAATTCTGTCCCACTTTCCATAAATCCCTGCTGGATTTGTCTTAATTTTCCCCCAGTTCACCTGTCTGCTGCCCTGATTCCCAGGCCTTCTGTGCCTGTCTAGTCAGCTCTGTCTTTAGCTCTCAGCCCCAGCCTTTTCCTTCACAGTTGTTCTCCCTGTAGGTAGTTCTGATTCTTATTTTCTCCCTATCTTTAGTCTGGGCTTTTTGTGACAATTTTCTCACAACATTAGTACAGGTGAAGTCTTGTCTCCCCTGCCTCCTGTGCTGTGAATGTTAACATAGGTAGCCCAAGTATCTGCAACTCCGCCTTTACTTTTGCCAGTCCTTTTGGCATGACTTCTACTGGAGCCAAGAGGGGATAATGGTCTCCTGAGGCTGATGACAGCCCTACTCTACACAAATGAGTCAACGAGCTACCAGTTCCATACCTCCCCCTTTCCCCTAGTGGGGAGCCTATTTCTATAGTGCTGCCTGGCTGCCATGGGTGAGATCTGAGGTCGTTTCTAAACCTGCTTCTCTCATCCTCTTAAATATGTAACTTGGCTGCCAAGTCACGGATATGTACTTGGCAACCTGCAGTAGCAACTGGAAACAAACATACACAATACAACTGGCAACAAAAAAAAAAAGAAAAGAAAGAGATGAGATGGATGTAGAGGATAGAGCCAGAGCTGAATTTTCAGGCTGATCTGAGATTTTTGCTTATCTATCCATGGGCTGGCTCTGTTCGCATGAATAAACCTTTAAAGAGTACCTGTAGGAGAATAGTTGCAGTGTTTGAAGGGCTGTGGAAATAGGGGTAAGTTAGAGAGAAGTTATTTTAAAGAAATTTTCTTTCCCCATTTGTTCTTCCATGTGATCACGAACATCTCAGAAACTATTGCAAAAATGAATGCCAACTTTAAGAGCTGAAAGCACAGGATATGTTCCTTCTGTCTTACTGAACTGACCTATCTGAAAGTCTTAGGTATTTTCATCTCTTCAAAGTATATACGGGCCTAGTGCAGCTATACTAACAAAATTTTCCTAGATTATGGCTGGTTTTCACCTTATAGCTGACCTGATGTACTGAAAAGTGTGGTCCTCCCCCTGTCCCCTTGTCTTTATCTGCATCTCTGCTGGCCCTTCTTTGACTCCACCATGAACTGATGTAAAATGCTAACTCAATAGAAGGCTTCTTATTTATTTTTGCTGGATTACTATTTTTGACAGTGTAGGGAGCCGCCTTGCTGCGGGGACAGAGAAGATAAGGAATCAACACAAGGTAAATGTTGTGAAAATTGATGGGGGGGAGCAAGAATGCCTCCTCCATCAACAACTAGCTATTAGGCTGGCTTAGCTGTAACGTGAAGCCTCACCCTTCACGGGGACTTGACTTCTATTGGCAAAAAGTGCTTTTGTCCCTATAACTTGTACTAATTTTGGGTGCGATCTAAGCAGTACCAGTTATATATAACACTGACCCACTATGAATGACTAGTATGAGAGATTCTCTGCTTGCAAGTGCTTCACAATATCCCAAAGATCAAAACCTCTCCCTCAAAAGCAATCTGCCGTAGTGTATAGGAATTATTTCCAGGGGCAACTTGAGCCGGTTGCTTGTGTGGGGACCTAGGTCATGTCACAGACTTGAGACCCTGTAGATATACTTTTGAATCTTGTAAAGTCTGAACTAAAGTATGTTTAACATTCAGAGTGCTGTACAGGCATCAATGCCCATAGCAGAGGGGCCAGGCACAGCTGCCTTCACTGCTGCTGGTCCTGGGCCAGTAACCAGGAAAACCTCTGCAGCTCCCACCCATTAAAACCACAGTGAGCCCAGTGAGTGGCTGTGGAGATGTTATTTGCATGGAAAGTGCTTAATTCCCATTTGGACTAAAATGTTACCCAAGGAAGCTGCTTGGCAGAGCTGGGAGGGAGCAGAGCACACAGACTGTGAGTCCCAGCCAACAGAGCAGGCTGAAGGGGGACTTATGTGTTGGGATCTGTGGTTCCTAGGGGACAGGAGGCTGTCACCAGGATACTGCCAGCAACAGTGCCTGCCTTGCCCCTTGCTCTGGTGGTCTTCCAGCCAAACACCATGCTACCTGTGAGTCTCCCCACCTTTCCCAGCTCCATCTTGTTGCTGCCATTCATGTTTGCCTCTGCAGCAGATCCTGGGGCACATGGGAAGGCAGTATGGGATGGGCAGCGCAGGGACCTGTCCCACTGCTCCAGCCAGGGAGCACAGCAGTTGGGGACAGTCATTCAGCCATTCGTAATAGTGAGAAGCAGCTGAGCTGGATTTTGAAGACACAGGAGTGGTATTTTCTCCTTCCTGTGATGTGCTGGTAGGCCTTGCTATGCTGTGCTACCACCTTTTCTGTTTTTCTTTCATGGTTCATAATCCCTTGTGTGTAACATAAAGGTACAGCACCTGCGCAGCCCTTTTCATCCAGGAGTTGTAAACCAGTATTAGAGAGCTGGAACTGAAGGCTAGAACAGACAAGTTGAAATAACCACTTTTTGTCAAAGGATTAGAGCCATAGTTTCCTAATATTCATCTCTGTGGTCTAACCATTACATGGGTTGCTGGCTGCGGAGGTGAAATTATTCTGGTGTCCCATATCCAGCACTCTACTACCAAATTAGATTGAGCAAGAACTGTGAGAGCCTTGTGGCTGGCTGGCTGAATGGTACCTGGCAGAAAGCCTTAGAAAGCCTTGAAGCTTCACGCAATTCAAATTTGTGGGCAGAAGGATTTCAGCAATAAGAGTAATTTTGCTTTAAAGGTGACCTACAAATAGTAGTTAAGAGTTTGCAAGTCTCTCATGTTAATTAAGAAAGGACTAATACCTCTTCTTTATTTCCAGGGGATTTTTTTAATGGATATTTTTTAAAAAACATATAGATACTGTAAAATGCTGTTACAAGTAGTTTTGTCCCCTGAATGATCTATCTGGTGTTTATTTAAACTTCTCAGAATATCAGGAAAACGCGTAACATATTCCTTTCTCCTGACACTTAGTCTCTACAATTACATAAATATTATTAAATAAAAGCAACAATTAGTTTTTCAATGTGTGGCTCCATGTGATTTCTCAGGCTTTATTGATTCACTGGCAATCAAAGAACTGATGTTCCTTAGCAAACTTTCAATTATTTATTCATAACTTGAAAGACATAAAAAGGGACAGGTACATGTTTTTCTTTCTTGCGCTGTCAACCTTTAATCTCAGAGAACTTCTGTTCAAATAACTCTTACACAAACAACATCTGGGTGAAAGCAAACTGAAGAAAGATAGAAATTGGCCCATGTGCACAGTGCTTGAATGATAAACACCTTGCTGGGCTGAGAACTTGAGCATAGATTTGTGACATGTACTCTTTTTCTTGCAGACAGTAAGACCAGGCGTGTGGTACTGGAAAGATGATACTAACACACTTGAATTTGCAAGGTAAGAAAGATGTTTAGTTTCAAATTATGCAGGTTTAGGCCTCGGTACAGCAGTTCCAAGTAAGGTAAAATCAGTGTCGAATATTCCAAGTAAGGTAAAATCAGTGTCTAATATTTTTTTACCTGAACATTGACTACAGGACAAATTCTTGCTTTTTCTTTTCTTTTTTTTTTTTTTTTAATTGAAGCTGAAGCTTCTTAACTGACGATGCTCTGTGGCATCATCTTAACAGAGAAAACCAGAAATACATATTTACTTCATACTGCTTTCAAGCCGAACCCACTACAGGGGAATAGCTAAAAGTATGTGGCAAGTCCTGCCATGTGTCAGAATCATGCACAATACACTGGAATAGCAGTGCTGGATGTGAGGACCAGATGCCACCCTGGGTGTCTATATGTGGAGGTCCACAGACTGATGTTCTCTTTTGCCAGTGTTACGTTTGACCCTGTGCAATGGTGAGAGCATCAGAGTACTGCAGACCTTCAGGGAAACCACAGCTCCACGGGGACCAAACTCCACATAACTGTGCTTTGAATGTCTGTGGCAATTGTGGATTAAGACTTTTTCAGGCCATTTAGACCCCTGGCGTAGAAAGACCCCAACACTCAAACTATCTCCCTCCTGTTCTCTTCTCAAGTGCAGGGCAGGGAGCATGATGTAGCATGCCTATGGTGGGTCGGTCAGTCATGCACTGCCTGTTGCTGCCGCCTGCCCTGCTGGGCATTTTCCAGACCTTTGTCATGGGAGAACCAGGCTGCTCATCTCTCTATTGGTCACACACTACTGCAGGCGCCTCTCATGGTCTGTGCCTCAGCAGCTCCGGCTAACTTCTCTGTTGGGCTTGGGAACGCTTCTGACTCTGCCCAGTAGCTCTCCAGGGAGAGGTGTGAGCTCCCTGGTGACCTCTGCCTGTCTCTGCCCTCAAAGATCCCAAATAAAAGCTCTGGAATGGAGCAGTTTACATGTAAAATCTTCCTAAAGCCACTCGGGACATTCCTTGAGGAGTTTACATGACAGAGTGCATATGGTAGCAGGAGATAGAGCAGGAAGACCCAGGGAAACCCTATTACTCTTGCTTCTGTATTTTTGAAAGCAGTGTCTCATGCTGACCTAACCACAACTCAGATGTTTTCTTAGTGTCACAGGCCAGAGTAGATACAGCTTTGTATCATAGGATGCTGACCTCTTTGTACTGCTGCTAGTAATTTAAACTTATACTAATGTATGCTCATACTCTATATTTCAGCTCCAGTCCAGCAGCTGAGAAAAACCTTAAAGAAGTTAAAAATATTCTCTTTCAGGAAATACGTGTAAGGACGTTAAAGAGGTATTTCAATTTGACTAGCCTAGTTCAAAATGAAACAAGATCATTTGGGTGGGAATATTTTTATTCATTGTCTTAGGATCATGCCTGAACAAAGCAGATGAAACAGGAAACCAGCTGTCATTTCAACAGGGTGGATGAGTGGTCTGAACATAAAGACAGAGCCAGACATGCCTGATGTTGAATGCTAGCTCAGGCACTAGCCTGGTATGACTTTAGTAAAGTCATTCAGCATCTTTGTTGCTGTTTCCAGATCACTTAGAATGAGGTAATAATTCTCATCTAATCTGAAGAGTATTGTGAAGTAATTAATTCATCTGTGTAAGGCACTTCAAAGATGAAATTATTATTATTAATAATATTAATTTTATAAATTCACAACACAGAAGAGCTGACTTTCATCCATTGCTTAAAACCTCTTTGATCTAAATAATATAGTTGCAATTTATTATATTAGCAACTAAAAGAGCAACTTCAGACGCGACCTTACAGGTGAAATGTCCTATTTCCCTCCACATCCCCAGCCTGTTTTGTGGTAATAATAGCTGAAAGTTAGTGCAGTATACCTGCCAAACACATTTCACTGCCTGTCCCTTTGAAACTAAGTGCAATGAAGACCGTACATACCAAGTAGATAATCTTAATATTCTCAGACTGGAGTTAACACTGTGTCCTTAAACGTTACGTATTGGTCAACCACCAGCGTCTTCGAAGATGATTGCAGTTCAAAGCTCTCTGAAAGAAAGCTGGCTGACAAAGACGGAAAATTGGATATCATATCCCTGTGGGAACAAAATGAATATGTGACGTTAGATGACATCAAATGTGAGTAATTGCCGGTATTTCGTATCAGCAAGGCATTGCCCATACAAGTTAGGGTGCTATTTCTACTAACACTAGCAATTTTTTTGAGGAAGTATTGCTTTTCTCCTTTGTATGTTTTCAGATGCTGCTTTGATTTTGAAAGACACACATGAGTCACATCACATGTTGTCACTTGAAGTAGTTATGGGGTATGTCATTCAGACTTTGTTTTGAGAATTGTTTGTGTGTAGCTGGTAGGGGAGGGACCAGGGTGTATGAGAAGTAGAATGTGAAATATTGGAGGTTTAAAATCTCATCTGAAAGGTTCAGTGGAAAACAATACCAAATGTATGCTGTCCTCGACATGTGCGGAGAAATAATCCTATCACCTGTTTGAAAGCCTTCCACTCTGTTACCTAAAGGAAGCCAAGAACTTGGACCTAAATATCCCAACACTATTATCCATTTTACTCTAAGTTAAATTCCATGTTAGCCAGCACATCCGCAACATTGTGTGCACCAGGAGTGCTAACATGACTGGGAGTCTGGGCCTCCTTCCTGTCCTGCCGCTGTTCATGTAAGAGCGTCAGGGCTCATTACTTGCTGCTGCCACTTATCAGCATCACTTTTCTATAGGCTATAAGCAAGGAGGCAGCAGGCGGAGCATTATTTCTCGAAGGCATATCCCTGTCATCACCAGAGCCATACAGTGGCTACATTGTCATTGACTTAGGAATGCATCTCTAGACCTTGTTGAGCCTTAGTCATACTGTCCTTTCAGAAGGGGAAATGTGTTTGAGTTGTCTCCCTCTTCCTTTGAAAATGAATGCCACTCTTTCAGTATGTTCAGTGCAGAAAACATTCTTCTTGGAAGTATGTCTGGTAATATCCAATTGAATCCATTCGTTATCATGTTTATTGGACTCTATTAGTAATTCTCTAAAAGCCTTCAAAGTCTTAGTTCGAGGTGTAGTGCTGGCTACAAATACGTCTCAGCCACATAGCTAATATTTGGTATTATGCAGGCACTTGAGCAGAGACTTTTTTCTTTTTCATAATTGTCTGGTAGTGTCTATATCTGTATATCTGTAAATCTGAAGTCTTCACAGTGACCTTTCTATCTCTTATTTAGGAATGAGAAACTAGATGACTTCCTCATGGCCCTGATCTTCTACATATCTTTTTACCTGGAAAAACTTGCCCTGGAAAAGAAATACAGATCCTTGACTTTGTGAGTACAAGACTTTACGGCTCTAAGTACACAGAGCTTGCCCCAGCAAATCTGGAATCACATGGCAGTCTTTCATGTCAGAATCAGTGGGGATCTGTGTGTGAATGAGGACTGCTTGCTGTACTGGTCTAGTATATCAAGTAGTACAGAGAAAAAGCCCTTGGTCTCACTGTTTATGTCTCCCATACTCTCCAAGACATAGGCTCCTCTGACTGTGTAGAGACAGATTTTCTGGAAGGGTTGGAATCCCACTTTGCCCCAGCCTTGCCCTGAGCAGCACGCACTGTTGTTCACATGGTGTGGCATCACCGTAATCTCCCTTTCAAGATGGTGACAGGATCCAGTGCCTGTTGCAACAGGGTCACCAAATAATGTGGCTTCTCAAGGTAATGCTGCAATTTGAATAAACCATTACTGCTACCACCAACGTTAAGTCTGTGTGAGTGCCCTGGATCGAATTACCATCCCTTAATGACATTTCCCAGTATTAACATTAGCATCCAGTCATTTCTGCTTGCAATACAAAGCAGCAAATAGTTACACCTGAGTCTGCTGGGTGTTAATTTGTGCTTTGGGTCACATCACTTTAAAACTTCATTTCTAAATACTTTGCAAAGCAGGTTCAGATGACTCTTAGGTGCTAGAAACATGTTCTAACATGAGGAATACATGCTAGGAAAGCAGTTCCCAAGTAAGGGTGTGTGACCACACTTGCTACCTTGCAAAAAGGAAGGGGAATAGTTTAGGAGCTGCTGTGTTAGAGGGTTATATGCCATGAGAGAAAGCATTACAGAATTACAAACCATGATTTTAAGAAACTTCAGTGACTTTCTGGAGTCTGTAACAGCCTCTGATAATTGATTTTCTTAAAACACTTAATGATTGCTTACTTCATAACTCATGAAGCTTTAATATAAAGAGTGGCTGATTTATCTGGATTGAAGAAAACACTGTTGGAGGATTGCTGGCCTTAAGGAATTGATTTCTTCTACATCCATAGATGTAGACAGGTGTTTCTTTCCTTGTGCAAGGAATAATTCATAAATAAAACCATCAGCGTAGTTTCATACATCATAGATTCAGTTGAAGTGCTCTGGGGTGCAATTTACAAAATGATACCCTTGTTCTTGGCTGGTAAAGGACAAGGAGGCCACTCCATGGGTCATGACTCCTCAATATGGATTGTATCATCTACTGGTGTGGCAAATACAAAACCAGACTGAAACAAAGAGAAGTTTGGACCTATTGCAATGTTTCTTGGATCAAGAGGGCTCTGGTTAGTAGGTATCAGCTATAAGCAGTGCCAGGAGAGACTTTTCAGTGTGTTCTGCCATGCAGTGCTCCCAAAATGAGTCTGCCTTTTGGTTGGAAACATGTACTTAATCTCCACTTCTACAATACTGTTTCATTTAAATTCATTACCTCCCCTGGAGGGAAGTGGCTTTCTTGTCAGGATTACTTGCATACTGTACTATGCTAACATCAGAAAAGCTTAAAGAAAAATACATGCAGAAGCAGGAATTCGGGATATTGATACACTGAAGTATAAATACAAGGAAGGAAAATAAAATGACAGAAGGCAATTTCAGGTCCTATTTAATGTTGAAGTTCATCCTTAATTGTTTTAGCATCTTCACTGACTTGAAGGAGCAGGGAGATACTAATCATGGTGTGAAGAGCTTTCTGATACTGTATCTCTTTTCCTGTTCAAGTAGGAAAAGAGATGCAATAACTTCCCATTTCCTCTGTAATCCACCTGGTCTAATTCTGCACTTGGTATGTGATATACTTCCAATCAAATGTAGCAAGGACTATCTTTTACCTCCTGTGGAGTAAACATCTGGAACGGTCTTCCACCAGAAGCAGTGTGGGCAGACAAGAAAACTACTTTGTTTCTGAAGGTGGAGCTCCATGAGCTTGTGAAAGGGATTTTATAACTACATAATAGAATTATAATGACATAAAATTACACTGGTGATAAGAATCCTTGGGTTTGTGATATGCTGATGTACTTGACAGAATGTGAAAAAAATTTCATAGCCATTTGGTTTCCTATATCTATCCCACATAAATCCCATGTTCAGGGCTGTTGTGAGTGGCGTACTCTGGAGGAGAACTCCCTTCCCCTTCCTTCAAGATATAATTCATCTTTATAAATTTTATACAAGCTTTCTTGCTTTCCTATATAGAACTGCCTATGTGCCACAAGTATAGACAGACTGCAGGCAAGACCTGCTGGTACCATTTCATGTTTCTCATTAGTGATACCTATAATTTGCTCCTAGTTAACTGACAGACAGATTACTTGGAGACAGGCTTGGTGACCCACCTAGTCCTTTATCAGGCTCATGTTCCTGCATGACAGACACATCCAATGGGTTTGCAGTTCTCAAGCTACTCTTCTTGTAGACCCTGTGCAACACAGAAAACAGCACTGGTTATTCCTGCTCCTAGTTGGTGTGTTTTGGGATTCCTGCCATTTGGGCTGCCTAACTCAGCTGTTGGGTCTACTTTTGTCCACAGGGAGCCAGACCTGTTAGCCTGAGCTCCTCAACTGTCTTGAACCTAGCCCACATTGCCTCAAGAGAACATCTAAGACCATCCTAGCTTCAGAAGTCATTGCTTCTGTGAGTTGAACTTTCATTGGAAGAGAAAATATTGAAGGGGGTTCCTATCAGGATGGATCTGGACATCTTTGACTTCTTGTGACTTTGTCTTTCATTGATGCCATGTTTATTCTTTGTAAATCCAAGCCTGAGACTTTCCTGGCTTTTTGTAGATTCAGGAAGATCTTGTAACTAACTTCAAAAATAACCAACCAGTTTTCCAAAGCAGTAGGCATGAGGCATTCCCACACTGCAGACAGCTTGGGAGTATTCACCTCTGAAATAGTGACTCTAAGAACAAAAACTTGCCAGTGGTGGATGAGACATGAATGGAACAAGGGCTATTATTTCTGTCCTGCATTTTCTCTCCCTTTTATTTTCTGTTTCTGCTTCCAACCCTTTCATGTCTTTTGGGGAAAATCTCCTGAAGTTTATTAGCAATTATCCTTCAGAAGCCCAGAGTAATTGTCCTAATTTATTAAACATGGGTTGTGTAGGAAGCTTTACAGCTGGAGGCCATCAGGGATAGGACAGATAAAACCAACTCGCCTGAGTGTGAAAGGAGGCTGGTAAGTTTTAGGCTAGCAGCACTCCCAGTTGCCACCAGACACTCAGGTGGATTACAGGGGAAGCAGAGGAAATAGAAAGCTCTGTGGTTTAGCATTCCTTAGTGTTTGATCTGAATTGGTTTTAAATACAGGCTTGTGGTGGCAGCCGTTCCTGTTTAAAGGCAGTCCCAAAAGCGCTTCATGTGTGTGGTTTTGAAGAGGAGTGGGAGCAAGTGCTGTCTCTGAATGAGCCAGATCAACTGCTTCAGGCCACTCGGTGGCAGAGCCCGTGCCTGGAGATATCTAAATGCCCCTCCAGGGCTTTTATGCAGGCTGCAGAAAGGGTTCATAAGCTATGCAGGATCAAAGATGGGCTGTGGGTATGCAGCTTATAGGTTGTGTGGAGTAAGAGAGACTGTCTTGTGGCCCCACCAGCATTGCCAAGCTGCGCTGGAAGCATCTGAACCCAGGCTTGCCACAGTGGGGTCTCTTCACAGTGGTATCATGCAGCATGTTGGTCTATGTGCATGAAAATGAAAGCTCACTTCTCAGAACAGTCACTCTTTCTGGCATCCCTTCTGTCCAGAGCACCTCCCCTGAACACTTTTTTCCCTTTTTGTTTTCAACAGGACTATGATATCTTTTGAGAAGACAGAAATGGACAATGTGTTGGAGAAGTTAGCAATGGCCAGGACTCACCTTGCCAAGCTGTACTGTAACCTTATCCTTGCACAACGCACGCCACAGCAGTCTAAGGGAAGGTAAGCCAGTCCCTTCTGGGGACTCTCTCTATGTCAAGGGCCACAGCAGCCCAGGGCCAAGGCCTCTGTTGAGTGATACAAGTGAATGCCCAGGGTAATAAATATCTTGTGAGCCAAGGAGTCACAGAGGACTAAAGGGCCATGGGGCAGAGAAGTGTCCTGATCTCCCTGCAGCTCTATCTCATCCCATAACCAACTCCAAGAGTGGCCGCAATAAGTTGTAGCAGAGCTTTGAATACCAGACTGGAAAGCTCTCCCTGGTAGAGAGAAGCCCTGCTAGGTATATAGAGCAGGAAACTTTAATAGGTTCACTGTGAAAGTCAGCAGGGCAAAAATCGGTGCCAGCTCTGGATCTTACCCCTGCCACTTTCTCTTAACTAAATCTTGACAGCAAATGACTATGTTTCTGCTGGTTGCCACTGATCCCTGCCTGAATTCCCTTTTATGCCAAGTCTGAGATAGTGTAAGACTAGCCTAGTAAGTGAAGGAGACCATGTTCCTGAAAAGTAGTAAGTGAAGGAATTAGAGACAAGAAGAGCTTGTGCTTGGGCATTGGAAGTGTAGGTCTTCCTAGTGGGGAAGACAGCGCATGGCTTTTTCAGAATGGTGGAGACCAGCTTCTCTTTAGATGCAACAGTTCCAACAGTGAACTGATAAGGGAAAGAAACCCATAGAGGGAATTTAACAAGAAACTGAAGAAGGCCAGATTGGATAGGAGGGTGTTTAAAAAGGCAAACAAAACAATGGCATGATGAGCACAAGAAAAGGGGAGTTTTAAAAGGACATGAAAGGGTTATGGTTTAGCCCTGGCTGGCAACTAAGCACCAAAAAAAATGGTTATTGGAAGGACAACGTAACAACAGAGCGATCATACACTGTGCTAGTGTTGTGGAGTCCTCTGTCAGCCATCGATGTTCCTGCACAGAGTTTCCTTTCCCTGGCAGTAAAAAGGAGCTGGCAGTCACCACCCAGAACCCCAGTCCCGTTGGATCTTCTTAAAGCAGTTTCAGGCAAACTTTTTCTGTTGGTTGGTGTGAAACTGCTGCCAGTCCCCAGTCTCGCTTGTTGGACTGGGAGCATTTCATTGTTTCTGTTGGGTGGCCCTAATGTCTGCAGTTGGAGGAACTTACAGCAGAAAGTAGCTTGAATCCAGGAACTGGAAGAAGCTGGATAAAACAGCCTGTTGTATACCCAGCTAGTTAGCTCTGTTGCCTCTCTTACTGCCTCTGGGGGGGAATGTGCACGATTGAGGCAAGCAAGGCATCCAGTGGCAAAAAAATACCAGCATGGGAGTGAGAGCAGAGAACTGAAACAATTGTTTTCTTTAATATTTCCATCTCAGGGGGGTTAGAGGCTGGCCTTGGGTTGGGATGTCGGTGTCCAGGCTGTGAAAACAGAAAGGCTATAAAAAAAGCTGTGTCTTAAAGCCTTCATGATGTAAGGTGCTGTATAAAGAGAGACCTCACTGAGTTACTCATAACAGGGTGGCGGTAGCTGACTACAGCTGACTTCAGAGTTAGGCTAATGCTGAGTGCGATATAATATAGGGCACTTCCCATACCATACTGCAATTATATAAATACAGTCTTTTCCAGGCTGACTCAGTTTAGCCTTAAATGTTATCTGGATCCTCCCAGACCATTATATGAACTGCCAAATACAAAAGCTAAAGGACAGAACTGATTAGCACTCTTAATTATAAAAGATGGTTAGGAATTTTTTGAGCACACATGTTTTTGAAGGGGACAGGTCCTTCATCAAAATGGAAACTGTCAGAAAGTTTACTTTTAACGAGGGTTTTTTTTAACCTAAAAGAAGCTTAGATTAAATAGCTGAGAAATTATTGATAATGTGCCATCCCCAGTTTTACTGTATTTTCTTATAACCCTGCTATGGGTTCATGGTGCTGTTCAAGTTTTGCTTTTTGCTTTAATTCACCATGATGACATTTTAATGAAATCTTATGTTATGTTGGTAAACTGCTTTCCCTTCCAGATCTGCTAAATGTCCGTGTTTTCACATGAAACTACCAAGTTTTCATGTAAGATTTTCTCTGGAATTTTAAAAAGGGAGGCTCAGATGGAGAACATCTTCATCTTAACCATTTACATGATTTGTAAAATGCAGCATTAAAATCCTATCTTGATACTATCCCAGACTGGAATTTGAGAGAGTTCCTCCAGACCTGTTATTTGTGTATGTTAGCATTAGTCCTTTTGTGCCTCCAATGCTGAGGAAGGAATAGGTGTGTCTGGCTTTCTCCTTTCAAGTTGATGGGGATTGTGCAACCTTTTCATGGTGCCAGTTTCCTTATGGGCATTTGTTATAATGGGAAAAATACAGAGTGTTCCCAAAGCTGTATGCATCAATGGAGCAAACATCGAGCCAGCCCTTACTGATCCTTGAAGCTGGCTTGATCCATGGGCAACTGGAGTCACAGCTGTGGTGAAGGGAGCTGTTCAATGACACAGGAAGCATTTCTTCCCCATGTACCCCTATGCACATCTTGTAGATGTCTGAAGCCACCATCACCTTGCATCCAAACGCCATCTTACTGCACTGTTTGCTCTTGGCTGTGCTGCCCTCTTCTTTTATGCATGAACTCATCCTGCCCCGCTCACAGCTCTGGGAAAGCAATATTACCGTATCACTAGTAATATGATGCTTTTTCCTCATTCTTTCACGTTTCTTACAAGTCCTGTCCTGAAGCTTGTTGCAAGTTTGATGTTTTCCTAACCCTTTCTGTATTTTCCTAGGTAATTAGCAACTGTGCCCTAGACATGGGAGGTGCCTCCTAGTTCTACACTTACTTTAGGAAACTTTGCTTCAAGCAGGTATCTTAGCTTAATACCTCACCCCAGGCAAGAAAGTGCTGGGAGAAAGAAGGGTGGAGACCCCTGGCCTTATTTGACTCTAATTATTAGCATTATTTTCTGTTGCTGGACTCTACATTTAACCCTCTACTGAACTAAGGACTGGTTGTAAGACACTGCACAAGCTGTGTAATGTTGAAAGGTGAAGTTGGGTCTCACATTTAGGTGTAAGAAGCTGGAGTCACTTTAGGTTTCTCTGCTCTAGTACTCTGAAGACAGAATAATGTGCTTTACCAGAACTTATAAGGAATCAAAAGCATCCGAGCTGTGGGAGTTCTGCTTTGGAAAACAGCCATACCATGGTTGCAGAGTCAAGCTTCTTTTCCCTTGCACAATATGTGAAGTTTCAGTGGGATTATGGCTGGTGGGAGCCAGGTAGGGAGATACATGGTCTTCTTTATCAAAAAATCAATAAATAAAGCTGAGAAGATGATAAATATTGCTATGGTGCTGAAATGTATTATCTTCATCATCTGCTCTATGTTGGTGTTTCTGGTGTGATGGCAGCTGGGGGTACCCTGGATGTGTGGAACACTTAACTTTACCAGGAAGATAAGGGACATGACAGGAGTCATGATCATGAGAGTTGATGTGGAGACAGGCTTTCCTGTGCATCTAGCAGGACCAAGCCAGATCTGTGGGGAATTGGTAGGCTAACAGGGAAAATTTGCTTTCATTTCCTTACGGGTGAGTCGTGCCATCTCCAAGAGAATGGAGAGGCTGCTGGGATGTGTGTGTCACCCTCAGCTTTAATGGCTGTTACCATAATGGACAGTCATTTGGCTTTGTGTGAGAATCCCTGAGCTCAAGTGGGTGGTGAGAGCATCTCTCAGGCTTCCACTGGGCAAATTGCTGCTTCTATAACAAAGGCCCTTTGTCATTCTTGGGCATGTTTTATATTTCTTCTTGGAGATACATCAGGCATCTCCTTCCTAGTTTTCATGTTTAATGACCAGCATTGGCCTGGCTTTGTGCCCTCGGTAACTCTGCTTGTTGCTCTTCCAGTGATGTCGGTAAGAGTTTTTTAATTGACCTCAGTAGGAACTGGATTAGATCAGCACTGACCACTTTAGAGAGGCCCATGCAAAGAGCTCAGTCTAGATAGCATAGCAGGGGAGCCTCGCACACTCATCACATCCAGCTTTGTTCTCTGTCAGATTTAATTAACTGAGCCATACAGTATTTTGCATTTTCTCCTTCTGAGGCAATGCAGAAGTCTTGCCTTTCTCTTGGACAGTGGGTCTCCACACGTTCGCAATGAGGATCTACCAGCAACAACTTTATTGCTCTGGTGAAATGCTAGCTTGGCATAGCCCCATGAGTCATATTCAATGCTCTGTTTAGAGAACTGAAAAGACGACTGCTGCTATTAATTTTGTGCTCTTGTTCACTGCCTTAGGGAAAAACCATCATTGCAGAAAGATCGGAGCTACTTTGAGGTAAGAAAGGCACACAGATAAACGGAGAATGTGACTGAATGTCAGCCCAGAGCGTGTCCCTACCTTGCATATCCAACTGCTCCTTTCCTTTTTGGTTCCCCCAGTAGAGGAACTTGTAGGGCAGAAGGCCTTGAATAAAATTTTACCTCTAGGGCCTACATGCCCCTATAAAATACTCTATACTATAAAATGCCCTCTTTGCCCTTCAGCCCAAGCCTTTTCTCGTTGGAGCCCTCAGCCAGGGAGTTTCATTCCCTTTGTGGCTTTTAGACCCCAGGCAGTTCCCCCCATAGCCTGAGGTCCCTCTGGGAAGTCTGGCATATGGATTTCTTCTCATTGCTGGCCTCACAGTTTTATCTCTGTAGGTAAGAAATTTGACAGCCTTCTTTTATGTCCGTTGTCCTTGGTGACATACCTAGATGCCAGTAAGCTATTCTAGCCTGCAAAATACATCTCCATCAGCCACTTATGAGACTCACAGCAAATTAATATGGAACAGCTGGGCCCAAGTTATACCTTGTACTTCATGAACTTGGAAGCCTTTCTTTGAAAGAGGGAAACTCTGGATTCAATTCCAAGGGTACACAGCAGTCCCAGCAATGCCATTTTTTCAAGAACAGACTTAGTAGAGATTCTGTTTACTGAGAGTTGAACCAGCTTATGCCAGGGATCACAAATGTTAAATAGGAGGGAAAAGATAGATTCTGGGTTTTTTTTAATCAGTAAGCAGACATGTGGAGGTGAGATGTGATGAGTTCATGTTTGCTAGTAATATTTTCTGTGACCACAATACTGTCATTCAGGGTGGGGATCATCTTGTCTACCTGCAGCTGCCCAAACAAGAGCTGTCCAGTCAGACCATGCCTTTTGGCTGCCTTGACAGCCATTGTAGAAAATAGAAGCTCAGCCAAGAGAGTGAATTATTGCCTCTTGAGACAGATGTGTGTGATAGGAGCCCCCACACAATGACTCATCCCATCAGTCTTTTTCCATTGATTATTGAGGGAAACTGGGTGGTGATCTCAGGTTATTGCCTTAGTCTTCTGGCAGCAAGACTAAGCCAAATTGGTCAGAGTTGGGCAAGACTAAATCCATTTGAGCTAACTCCGTTTCTAGCCTCATCTGTCTGCATACCTTTAAAAAAACCAGTCAAGTCTTCACTGATGCAAGCATGGTAAAGGTTGATGTCAAGTGGTTGCTGGAATTTTAGTGCAGTCATGCCCAGCTGCGCTCTGGGATGCAGTGGGACTCGGGGCCATTTCCCAGTGAAAAAGGGGTCTGTGTTTTCCACTTAGGGCTTGTACAACTTCAGCAGCTATGTGACTTGGCTTGTGTTCAGATGTAAGCACTTCCAAGTGATTCGAGAAGAAATCGGCAGGCTTCTTTTCTCTGATGTATTCAATCCTGCCTCAAGAGGCAAGAAGAATATTGAGCTGCAGAAACGAGGAGATGGAACTGCTGATGCAAATACTGTGCAATTGCCGTATCCAAGGTGCACATCTGACACTGTGGTGAGTCCTTAGGGAACCTGACCTGTCAGAATACACTGAACTAACACCTCCATTTGTTTTCTTTCAAGAAAAGACCATGACAAGCATCCTTCCATAAGCACCATGAAACAGCAGCGCTCACCAGCGCTGAGGACGCTGCTGCCCTTACCAAAGGACATTGCTCCATACCTCTTCCAGAATGAGGACTGTCAGGCGAGGGACCCTCAGCCTCGCATGTGTGATGACCTGCCAGACTTCTCTGAATTGTTCACTGACAAGTAAGGGGCTGCTTCCCTGCATAAACAGATTTGGTAGTGCTATGAGAAAGGATGTCAAACAGCTAGCTCTTCCTCACCAGGAGAGGGGCCATTAGTCTGAGGACTTGGTCTATACAGGAGTTACAGAGGAACAGGAGTGTGAGTCCTGAGAGACCCGAGAAAGCCTGAAACTTGCAGAGGTAGCACGCTTGGTTAGCTGATGGCAAAGCAGCTACCATCCATTGTAGTGCTTTGTTAAAACTCAGAAGTTTTATGGGGAAAGGAAATAGGCCTTAACATAAATTTGATCAGAAATTAATCAAAGCCTCACAAAATCAAAATAGGATGTTTATTTTTTCCTTCTTATGATACATTCCCATTTCATATTTCTTTTTGACTTTTAGTTTTTAACAGTGTTCTGATCAGACATTACTGATGTACTTTATTAATAAAAGTAATTTTACTACATTGTATTTTTCAAATATAATTTGGATTGTAATAGAAATAGAACCTTTTATTCTGATTCATGATAAAACCTAAATCTTTCAAGCCTGGGTAGGGCATCTGAGAGGAATTCCATTGCCCATCCAGCTATGGTTAACAACGGTATCACTACAGGACTTTTTAATGTAATAACTAATGTAAACAGGACCGCTGTAAATCAGTTTTGCTCCATTGTAGTGTATGTAAAGCTTCCTGTAAGACTTTCCCTCATAAGTCTTCTTTTTCCGCCTGGAAATTAGAATTTGAGAATTGCCTTAATTTGCCTGGATCTTCAGGGTTCTGGCAATCTAATGAATGCTCTGTGCGTGCAAAACCTTTGGACATATCTACAACACATGACCAGCGAGTCTGGTATTTCTGGAGAGTGTGAAATTTGCTACAAATGCACATGTAATTGTTTTATGCATGTTTTGGAAGCTGGATGCATCCTGAGCGTCTTGGCTTTATAGCTTATGCACAGAGTCATGTAATCTGTACGCAATAGGGCCAAACTTTCCAGGGAGTGCTGAGCTTCTCTTGGATGTATGCAGTTCGTATTGTGCACATGCACACTCCAGACAGAAACATGATGCAAGGTACTGAGGGTATAATCATGGTGATCTGTTCTTAACCTGTGGCAGAGGAGATACTCTCTGCTAAAGGAAGCAAGGTTCCTTGCTGGTTTACCTAAGGAACACGGCAAATCTGTTCCCCTGTCTCCTGTTTTCTTGTCCTTCAATGTGTCAAGATTAACACGATGTTTCCTCACAGGGTGGGCATCATTGGAGCTCCTTGTAGTGAGTTAAAATCTCTCCTATCTGACGAGAAAAAGCAGGAGGAGGAGGTTGAGCAGGAGGAAACACAAGGAATTAAAAAGTGTGACCTCAGTTTGCCACCTCTGGTAAGCACCTAAAACAGGCTCAGTACTCACAGCACTGTGCTCTGAAGAGCAGTGGCATAAGGTGACTGTAATCAGAGCAACCAGCAGACGTGATATTTGTGTTGAGTGGCGTGGTTTCACGTTGATAAATAAATCACTTGGAAATTGCAGCTTAAGAAGCCTAGCTCATTTGTCAGAGGTGGGGTAGTTCAGCACACAAGGGTGACTGGAAACCTGGACTGTAATTCCTGGTTCTGTCACTAACAATTCCGCCTTCATCTTTATGCCTTCATTGCACCGTTTCAGAGATTATTTTACTGACTTATTTTGGGAAGTGCTTTAACACCTGCAAATGGATATGATTATTGATTTTAATGTCAACTCTCTATTTCTAAAGGGTTAGCAAAGCAACTAGGAGATGTGACTTACTACGGTGTAAAAGTTCCTGAAATTTTGCTTTTGAAGGAAGTGACTTCCTTCAATAAGAATTCTTATTCTATTATTCTTATCTATTCTATTATTCTATCTGTCTTACCTTCTTATTCTATTTCCATCATCTCTCATTTTTTTCTTAGATGTATGACTCATTGTGAAATAAGTATAGCAAAAAGAAATTCTGTTACTTAAAGTATCTACCAAATTTTCATTTAAATTTATATTTTAAATTATGTATTTTTTTTTAATCATTGATTTCACATTATTGGGAAAGCAGATTTTAGATATTCAAACTTAAAATATGCAATTGGGATGTTAGTATCTTGAAACAAAATTAATTCATGGCAAGAAATGGTATCATTTTACCTTACAGTCTTACAGACTATCTGTACATGCTGATCATTAGCATCAGGAGGAAAATTAAGGATGAAATCCTGATTTTGTCATAGTTAATAAGAATCAATGAAAAAATAATGGATGATTAAGCAGTGAAAGAAAACCAGAAAGGTAATATTTCCAGCATTGGTAAGAGGAGAAATTTGACACATCAGTGACGGTTTGGAAGTTTTTCAGCCAAATATATCTATGCTGGATAAAAATGATAGTTTTCCCTTGCAATGTATGGTTCAGTTTTTAAAAGGATGGAATTTTGCAACACAATTGTGATGAGAAATTTACTTCTGGAGTAACCAGTGGCCCAGGGACTAGATCACTTGTATAGCAGGGCCCTGCACTGCCTGATTGAGACAGACACTTCAACTGCAGATTCACAGCTGTTATTTAGTCTCTTCACTTAGACTGGCATGTTATATTAATGCCCAGTAGCACTGTGGCCTAGGCTTGTTTTCCATGTGTTGGGTGAGTCCTTTTACCATTTGATGAGGCTGTTGTGGCCTACAGTTTCTCTCTCAAGCTTTTCACTAGAAATCTGTTCTGGTAAAGAGAAAAATATTTAAAATAACCTCTTGGACATTTTTTTTGGGATGGAAAACACATATTCCCTCCCAAAGGGGAGACATGGTGCTTTCATTGCAGGTTGTCTGAGAGCTGGGCCAAAACCTGCACAATTGTTTTTACCAGCTTAGCCAAACTTGCGTGTTTGGCCAAGTATGGATAGTGCATACTTGGCCAAACATGCAAGAGGCAGTTGTGGTATCATTGCCTTGCAGCAGCATAGTTTCCCTACCGAATGATGCAGCAAGATGTTGGCTAATACCTGGAGCCGAGGGAGGCTACGGCACAGCTTCCTTCTTCTGGTCTTGGGAGAAACCTTTCGGTTCCTGCATTAGGAGACCTCTGTGTGCTAAAGGAGGGGTACGGCTTTGTCCCTCTAGCTGTGACACCAGGACCTCTCTGTTCTGGGGGTTGACATTCCGGTACACTAGTCCGTGCAAAAGCGCCTTGCTTTGTCATGGCAAGCAAACAGGCATTGTATGGGGCCTTAGAAAGAGTACGAGGGAAAGGCGGCCTTTGCCACATCAGTCCTGCAG
>JANHGB010041965.1:0-19133 GCA_026283785.1 Coracopsis vasa
GAAGTCTGTGAAACAGAACGTCGCCCTGGCTCAGTGTCCTGGGTTCAGCAGTAGCAGTCATTTCTCTCCTTCTTAGTAGCTGGTGCAGTGCTGTGTTTTTGACTTTCAACCTGGGAACAACGCTGATAACACCCATGACTGCTATAGCTGAACCCGGGACACTCAGACAGTGGAAGGTATAAGAAGTTGTATATATTTATTCCCCTTCTCAGCCAGTTCAGACTGTTCATTTACTCCAGTTTGGAGAAGTCACGGTTACCACAGCAATCTGATTTGCAGTTTTACTGCTGATGAATCCTTTAGCGTGTGCTGGTGGCCTGTGCTCTTGGTGGGCCACAGAGCAGGCCCAGACTACTGGAGAGCATGTCTTCTGCTAGCCCTTTCCATCACCCCAGGGTCTACAGCAAAACCAGCACAACGGCCTAAAAGGACAATCCTTGGTTCCTGAGCAATCCCAAACATCAAAAGAGTCGTAGGAATCAAAGGTATCAAATGGCGTCACTACAGTCAAAAGCAGCACAGTGGGGTTAAAACTCAGCAAGCTTCTGTCATGCACTGCACAGCTCTGAAAACACAGATCACAACAGAGAAGAGATAGGAGTGCTTCAGACAGTGATCTGTGATCCCACTGAGCACAACTGGCTTTACAGATCAATACTGCTTTGGAGCACATGTGAGGGCCATGGATTTAACCTCCACCTCTAATATTTCTGTGCAAGAACAACTGTCAAAGAGATTCGAAGTACATGGAAATTCAGTGTGCCTTCACCCTGCCGATCTACGAGCAGCTCTGTCAGCACTTCCGAGCTCCAGAGCCCACCAGGATGAAGCACCTACCTCTGCACATCTGCAGACACTCAGCCCTTTACCAACTAGCACATGGAGACAGACCCAAAGCATGGTTCTGAATGGACACAGCAAGCCCTTCAACCAAAAGGTAACACATTCTTCTCAATAAAGGAAATAAAAGAGAAAACTTACCAAAAAATGAGCGTTTCCAGAAAAGAGATTCCAACATCGGATGCACCAACCACCACAATTCTGGTGTTGACAGACACTTTGGATTCCAGCACCAGCTTTCGATTTGTGTGGTTCAGAGAATAGCTCAGCTGTGGAAAAATATGGAAAACGACATAGAAATGCATTAAAGGAATCCAGCCAAAGCCTGCTGAGAATCCTTAAACCATGAGCCATGCCTCACCTTGCATTCACACAGAGCTCACCACAGCTCACTGACATGACTAACGCTATGGTTTTTCAGTGCACAACACAAGATAAATGGTAGATAAATGGTACTACAATGTTGAAATATTTGCATGTTTAATAGGTCACAGAAAATTAGCAGAGCTTAATGGTCTGGCTCCTCCTGGAAAAGATGCTATGGAGTCCTTGTAAGAAAGGAGAAACATCGCCTCTGCTGTCATTTACTACCATTAGCTGACACCTGGGGAGCATATTTACATAACGTTAAAGCCATTTCTATACCTTCCAGAGCAGTTTGCACTCTTGCTGCTTTATTCATGGAAATTGCTTTACTTCTGAGGAGGAGCTTCTATCTCGGAGTATCTTCATGTGTTTCATGGAAAACTCTTCCAAAGCGACAGGATTAACCTTCTCTTTTCTTAAATACAGAGCAGGCAGACTGAAAGCCAGGCTGCCACCAAGTTAACGTGTATCTCAATGCACTGAGATCAACACTCAGGCCAAAAATCTGGCTATGAAGTTTTTAATTACCAGCTTCAGAAGAACAGTTTCTGTTCTTAATGCAGACACTGGCTCAGACAATCAATTCCATGTATTTGTTTACCTGGTGTCTCTAGGTCTCAGCAGCTAACAGAGGTTCTCACAACAAATACACAAGGGACGAGAGATAATGTTGCGTTTGACAATTGTTTTCTGCCCTGAACTGTATTTGATTCTGAAATGTCTGATGACAGACAGGAAAACACTCCCCACCTTGCAGCACAACCCACTTGGCACGGTTCTGACTGCTCTGGGTTGTGCACGCTCCCACTTCACAGAACGCATAATTGCACATTCAGAAATGCACTGAAGAGACAAGCAAAATGGAGCTGCTTCTGTTATTTGTCAGGCACTTCTACACAGTACTGCTGTGTCAGCCAGGCAGGAAGCACTCCAAGACCCCGAACAGGTTCTCTTCTAGCAGGTTACAAATAGGAGACAGGGTTAATAAAATTAACTCCTCTAAATTCCTCCTGTGAGATTACAGTAGAACTATATTCTCTATATATTAGTTGTCAGAGTAACTCAATATACAAAGAACAACTATTCTATTCTAAAGCCATGGCAATTGCACTGGCCTCCTCAAGGAGCACGGAGCACGCTGGGATCCCCACTGATGTTTGGTACCATGTGCTCACCACGGCGGGGTCCCAGCACAGCCTCCCTGCAGGAGGCGGAGAGCCGCCTGTCTGACGCCATGGTGGGCTGCCCTGTGCCCCACGGAAGGCCTGCGGACCCACCGTCCCCGCTGGGCAGCGGCGCACCTCACACCTCCCAGCAGTAAAACCCATCTCCGGCCCGGCAGCGCTACCTTGTACCGCCCGAGCAGTGCTCCCCTGGCCGCCGCTCACCGCGGCGCAACGCTGACACCCGCTGGTGAGCCGCGGCCCTCACCGGGAACATTCCAGAAGACACCTCCGTGTCAGAGCCCAACGTGTGGAGCGCAGGCCCGCGGGCCCGGCACCGCTGCGGTGCTGCCTGACTCCTAAACACGCCCCTCGAACCGGCCTAAGCACCTGCTCCAGAGCCAGTGCTGCCCACATGGCTGAACCATTCCTGCAGCAGGGCCTGCTGGTGAATGGGGTTTGGCCATACATGACAGTGGATCCGTGCCGTTTCCACATTTCCAAACCTGGAAACCCTTTTCTGCCTCATTGAGAACATGCATCACTGGAAAGATGTGACGGAATCGGAAGAACCGCCCGCCCGCCCCATTTAAACGAGGCCTGGACGTGTTTCTGGGACACACTGAGCAGGTCTGCCCCAAGGACACCTCTGACGCTGCTCTGCAGGGGGCGCGGGGGCCTCGTGGTCCCACAGACAGGCACCGGGGACACTGCTTCAGGGCCTGGCCCTGGGGTTGTGACCCCAGACGAGAACTCCATCAGGCTTCCCTGAGGCACACAGAGCTGCAGCCTTCCAGCCAAGCCAAGCCAGGCCTTCTGCAGAGCACCACCAGTGATGTGTCTGCTGAGCTGCGGCTTAACCACGTTAATAGAAGGCGAAAGAACGTGAAGAGATGGTACTTGCAATGTACCTCATCAACCAGCAGAACTCGGCAGGAATGGCAGCAGCTAATGGGATCAACCCCACGGGCTTGCAGCAGTGCCAGGTTCAAACACCCCCCACTGCAGGCTGTGTGGGGTTTGTTTTCCTCAGGTACCCCAGCGATGAAGCACAAAGCAGCAGCACCGTTTCTGAGGCAAGAGTTGTGCCTTATTTATGAAATGGCTTCTGTATCGAGGGTACAAAGGCAGCACATGAGCAGGATCTAACGGTTTTGTTCACCGCACAATGGCCCCAACACCAACAGCTGTCATGCTTCAGAAATCACCTTTCTAACGGCTAAGTACACTAAATGGCCCCAGGGAGTAAGGAATTAGGTGGATTGGTCCCATAATACCACCTTATTTTAGCAAAATGTCAGGACAAATGACTGCATATGTTCCCCGGAGGAGCAATCACACATCATAATTGATAGGTCAGTCGCCAGCTCTAACTTGTTTATTTCCTACCCAATTCATTAAACAAACCAGCAATCAGTAACTAACGTAAGGCAAAAAAGCACCGAAGCTGTTGTCAGAAGGGGCGCGCGTACCTCAGGAAAAGGAAGCATGTTCTTTGGTTATCAAAGAGATGTTGTCCCCCCTTCCTGCCCTGGTACCCGACAGCCTCACCATCACCTCCTCCCTTCTTCACCAGGCCACAGGGGACAGGTCTCATGTGGACAGTCAGTGCCACCCTCTTTGGGCCTTCAGGCTGCACCGCACTAACAACGTTATGTCTCAGGGTATTCCCCTGAACACACAAACCCTGTGTGCAAAGCACGTCTGTCACTTGTGATCTCACATGTATCTACATGGATCTCTACACCACGTGCAGTGTAGGACTGATCTATAGCATTAAAACTCTCACATCCCTCTACCCTAAGTAACCAATGGGAAAAGATAACATGAAATCGTTATTTGGTTTTATCAAATCCATCTGTATACATTTCTTCCCCTGCACTTTCAACCCATGTAAAGCATCACACTCATAGCACGTGCCCATATACACTGCTGTATACATACCATCTCAGATGGAGATAACCCGTAGCTCCTCCTAGTTCTGGTTTAAACATTTGACTCTGGGCTATTTGTGGGATTTCTAAAAATTATCATTGGAATTTTCTTACCAGAGGTGTGTTGTATAGCAAACGTTACCTCCATTGAAATAGAAAAAATGGACCTGAACACCCAACGATGACCAGCCATGCTGGACAGAGGGTTTCAACGTCGACAGAAAAGAAGCAGTGCTATGTTCTGAACTGGGTGTTAGTAAATGCATCCCAGTAAAACACCAGCAGTGTGTCAGCGAGCTCTTACGCTCATTGCTGGGGCTCTTCTTGCAAAGACTCCATCATGCAGCAGGATTTAGACTTGATTTTATTGCACACTGAGGATTTGGGCCTTACCCAGCTCAACACCCTCCAGTGTCTGCTACATTTAAATACGTGAGAGCAGCGCTGAGTTCAGAAGCACTGCTCAGGGTACCACACAGGGAACATGGGACCGACTAACTCCTTACGTACTCAGCATCTTCACAGATCCCTCAATGCTATAGGATGTAACAGGGACCACTCGAGGGACCCTCCCAGCCCTGTCCTGGGTATCCTAAACCTGCAGGACAGGCTTTTGGTTTCATTCAGCATTTGCTACTGCGAAACCGAGTGACAGTTGCTGCTGGACAGGATCTACACAGCTGGAACTCTGCTACTGTAAGAACCACCAGACTAACCAACCTGCTGGAGGTTGGTGCTGAGGTCAGCGCTAGAGGCAGGCAAACAAGGAGATGAACAAACAGAGCTATTTTAATTTCAAGCTCCATTTGAATCACAAGGGAAAAAAGAAGAATCAATGTTTACCAAGGAGATATGAACAAAAGTCACCGGGAAATGGAAGCTTTTCCAGCCTGCATTATTGTTTTTCTAAATAGTAGCTACGTTCCAAAGAGTCTCATTAGGAATGTCTGTAAACATGTTTTCAGGAGCTGTTTGTTTCCAGCATTCACAGATTTACACAAACACCAGGAACAGAAGGAAAAGGAGAAAGAAAATGTGATGAAGAGTGCAGCCTTCATCATTTTGCCATCTTTGTCAAGATCCCGTCCTTTGGCAACTGTGGCTCTGTCAAACCAGTTTGCACAGATGATGCCTTGCCTTTATATCGAGTTTTTTATCCATAGACCTCAAAAGCCTTTGAGAATGAAGTCATTATTACTATACCGATCTTCATGTGAGTAAATGAATGCCGATCTCAGTCTATATATTCATGACCAATCCCTAGGACTCCCTGTGAAACCAGGGCTTTCCTGTGCCACTCCAGAACGCAGCACAGGAGAGCAGAGCATGGGCACATGTATCTAGTTTCCCTGCAGAACCACTGTTACCATGGTAAGAAACTGCTCTTTTTCCCTTTTAGCACCAACATTCGGATTCCCAGCCCAAAGAAGGCTGGACAGTTCACACTTGCATAAAGATCTCATGACTTTTGCTGCTCATCTTACAAGGCCAAATGGGTGAACTCCGAATGGGGTCATTTTCAGAGGGGAGGTCTCCCCATCCCTCAGGGGCAGACAGTGATGTACAGGAAGGCACAGGGACCTGCTCGAGCTACAGGGGTGAAGCCATGGCTGGCTCTAGGGTGCTGAGATAAAGGAACCTGCTTTATGGAGACCAATTCTCATCTGTTAAGAAAGTCACTAACAGCAACCCTGGAAAAGGACTGTAAGCCATACCTTTACTTTACAGCAGACAGATGCTAAAGGGAGAGGAGTTCTTTTAACAGCCCACTAAGACTGCATAAAATAATTACCTATAAATAGCAAAATTATATGTAGCAGAAAATACCACCAGCATTTCCAGACAATTCTTGCTTCCACAGGGAACCACAGGACTTCCTTAAGGTTTGATTTTAAGCAAGTCCTGCTTCACCTCCCTTCAGCTCCAAAGGGCGCTATGGAAAACCTGAACATCCCTGAAGACTTCACTGGAAAAATCTCTCGGTGCTGGCTCAGGAAGGCTCCCTCTGAGGGCCCCTCCTGAGGGATCACACCACTGCCACAACACAGCACAGCTGCTCCAGTGCCCATATCCAAACAAGGCTGTGCATGCTCTGGAGAGGGAGAGGAGACAAGCACCTCTGTGCACTGCACCTACCCTGCACACACACTCATGGCAACAGAAGGAGCATTTGCTAAATGGACAGAATTCATTACATTATCCAAGAGATGTATAAAATTAAAAGCTGTAAAAAATAAACCATAAAAACCATCAGCAGGTTTCGTACTGGAGATGATGAACACGAGGTGAGGAAAGCACAGTACGAGGGTACAGGGGACATTGATTTGCAGCTTACTGGAGAGTTGTATTTTAGTGACAGCAGCTTTGCTTCTCCATTTTGTGAGAGGGAACAATTCATTTCTGTGGAAAACATATCTACGCCCTCCTTTCAAGCTGCACTTCTGCTACTTCCAAAGTCAATCCAGCAAAACCCTTTGAAAGAGCTTTTGAACGAGTCTGACCTGGTTTTAGGCAGAAATGACTATTTTAGTTTGCTGCAATTGTCATTAACACCTGCCCAGGGCTGACACCCTGCTTTCAAAATAAAGACAGGTCACCCTACTTTTAATTTCACACAGGCACATAAGTGGTAAACACTGGGAGCATTCCTGTTAATGATGCCATCTGGTGCCTCCCATAACTGTGTAATATTGAGCCTTCCAAACAAGATGTAATGGCAGCAACACACAAACCCACTGACATTTACAGTAAGGAAATTTATTACCAGCCAGCAGTTCGGAATGGCTGTGTTTGCATGGCTGCTGGTGCTGTAAAACCATCACCTTTCCCAACCGAGTGGAGGTACAATAAATAATGGATTTTCATCCATGCACATATTACTAAAGCATGAAATATTCATTGCCCCAACACAACAGCATCTTAAGCAACAGTTACGTCTTTAAAAATTAATACTACTCTCCTGGTTAAGTGCAAACTGCACACACCGAGCCTGTGTTTGTGACACCAATGTGATCACAGACAAATGGGAACACATAGGAATGTGTTCGGTTTAACTTTGATCTGTGACTCTTGATATTTAAAAGCAGGAAGCTCCTGCCCATCCTGCCTAGGCTTTCTGCTTAGCATCATTATAATCATTAGCAGAGGCTTAATGATTAAAAAAACCCTCAAACACCAAAAACCTTTCACATTTAAATCATAGAACAGTTTGGGTTCTAAGGGACTGTTAAAGGCCCAACCCTCCTGCAAGAAGCAGGGACATCCACAACAATTTTAGCCCATTTTGGTACATTCCAGTGCTTCAGCTGAGTTCACACAGTCTGAATACACTTTGCTTGAAGGCAGACAGCTATAAAATACAACAGCACCAACGGCTTCTCTTCACCACTCAGTCATTCTGTGCCCTGTCAGTATTCATGCTGGAGCACAGCTGGAGGAGGCACCTCGGAAGCACAGCTATTCCCTGCCACACAGAAAGGGATGGGGCACGGAAGCTTCCCAGTCAACCGCGGCTTGGGAAGCTGCGGGGAGCTTGCTCTAACATACATCTGCACTCGAGGAGGGCATGCACTGCAGAGCATTGCTTGTACCTGTCCTGCCCTCCTTCTTGACGTTTCTCTCTGGATGCCTAAGGTGAAAACCTTGCTCCCTCCATTTCTCTCAACCTGTCAGAAGCAAACAGCTCTGCTTGTTCAGAACAGGTTGTTCTGTTGTACACAGCCTCTCCCCCTGTTTTAAAACCTGTTTCCACTCCTTGTTTTTATTATCATTTAAGTGCAGCTGAGCTCAGATTTTCTATCTGCACTCTCTGGATGAGCTGGGACTCAGTCACGGGTTGCAAATGTCCCTGTCTTTTCCTCTGCTTCCCTCCACCTCCACAGCAAGGTGTTAATTGTCAGTGCATCAGCTCTCCATAGGCCAGGGTAATGCATTATGCTCACTCTGGGTGGTTGACCCAAAACACTGCGGACCCTGCTCAGTTTGTTTCAGTAGGAAGCACTGAGGATGGAGCAGTCAGGTATGTCCCACCTACACACAGCCCCTCAGGTTCAAGTGAAGAGTTAGGGCAGCTTCGCATTATCAGAAGCTAGAGAGTGTCAATGCCTCAAGAGCTCCCTGGGGCAGGCAGGATGGCCCAGAGAAGAGGTTCCTATACAAGCACTCATAGATACCTGGTTTATTTTCCTTTTCAAACAAGCTGTCCCAAATTACAGGTTCTGTCAAGCCTGAAAATGATTTAGATTTTTGGTTTTCAGTTTTACCTGGTAGCTCCATTTATTTTCCTTTTAGAAACTCTGCAAACATACTGGGCATGTTTGATTCTGGGTTTAAAGTCCTGAAGCTTTACAGTGGACATAAAAAAGCTCATTTAATAGAGATTAGTCCAGGACAGTACTTCCAATTGCAACTCATTGAGTAGCTTCTGCAATACAGAGAATATGCATGAACATAGACTTCAATGGAACAAGTTGTAAGATTGCTCTAGAAACAGTTATATTGATTAAAAACATGCTTGACAGTTTTAGTGTTTTCTCTCATTTTACATTTGAAAAATGATATTAAACTGCTTTCAGGCCACAGGCATGAGCCTGGAGTCAAGTAAGCACACATGATACTGGCACTGAAATCCGTGAAGGTAGCAGTGCTTGTGTTCCCATTTCTTGAATCTTAAATTAACACTGACCCTTTACGGTGGAGCTTCCATTTCCCCCGCCAGGTTTTCAGCCTTTTCTCATGCTCTGACCCCAGACGGTTCCCTGTGGTAGTCTAGAACTACACACACACAATAAACCAGCTCTTCCTGGTGTCTCCTATTTGCAGACCCTTTCTGGATGGTGCAGAGGCTGGAGACCACAGCCCACCCGTGTGCAGAACAGCACCCACCACTGACAGGGTCACAGTGAGAGGCCCATGACTGCTTGGAGGGGAAAAGAGGACATTGAAAGGTTTGCTCAAAACAGTAAAGGAAAAATCTTCTTCTGAAGAAAAAAGCCTAGTGCCATTAAATAGAGTAACTGGTTACACAGGAGGTAAGCAGACTTCACCACTCCAGTGACAACCCTTCTGTTCCCATAAGCTGCAGAGCAATGCAAGCATGAAGGAGCAGAAGGATAGCACCTCCCACAGCCCATGCCACTGCTCAGAACAGAAGGCAGCATGTTTTCATGCACAGTATTACTCAATTCCATGTGCACAGAGTCTTTTCTCCAGCTTCTGGACAGTATTCACCCTGGTAAGGTCCTCTGTGTGGTCAGGTAAAGCAACTTTTGAGGAGAATTTCCAGCAGGAGGTTAAAGGCTGTCACACGGCAGTTGCTTTGGAGGGTGTTTTAACTCCAGGACTGCTGAAAAAGCACACTGTCCACTCACACGGAATGCAGCCCTGGCCCCTGAGGGAGGGCAGGACCCGCTGCTGATGTCTCCAGGTCAATGTGGGGACATCTCTCCAGCCACCCTGGCAACACTCAGCTCCTGACCACGGCTGAAGTCAGCGACTCGGGGAACACAGCGCTGGGCTCAGCCTCCTTCACTCACTGCTTCTGACCCCATTTAAGGATTCCCTGTACACACCTGCACCATCACTTGAGAAGCATTAAACTGACGGGTGGGTTGGTTTGGGTTTTTTTCCAATTAAACTTATACAGCACTGTATGTGCTTCTGCAATGCCTTAATAACTGCTCTGTCTTCTTCCTATGAGCTACAGCAGAAAAACCAGTTCTGAACTCTGCAATAAAACCTGACAGCTTGAACACAGCCATGACATAAAACCACAAGTAAACCTGGTAGCATGAATAATAATGAAAGGGCAGAAACAGGAAAATAATTCAACAGATGTGTGACATTTTTGTTCTTCACCGTGGATCAGTTATTCTTGTTAATTATATCACCTATTCTTCCCTTTTATTGATAATTACATGAAGCAGATGGATAACAGAATGCTCCCAGATGGTGGGAAAGCAAACAAGTTTATCAATTGTTTATTTATGAAGAAATCATTAAAAATTATTTCATTATCTGTAGTTTTCTACTGCACCAATAATGCCACGCACCGCCGGGGCCAGCAGCACTTTACAAGTTATTTAGTATTCTGTTGTAACCAACTGGTTTTTAACGTAACCCGACTGCAGTGACTGACAGATGTGCAAAACACAATCATAATCTAATCTGCTTTAACACTGTGGGAATTAAGATTTGGAATCTTTGGATCTTCTGCCAATTGGCTCTTCAGAGCCAGTTACCGACTCGGAATACAAAACCGAGAGCTTTCCTCTGACTCGGAGCAGCTGCAGCAGCGACTGATGCAGCAGCGACTGATGCAGCAGCGACTGATGCAGCAGCAGCCGGGGCTCTGCAGGGCTGTGCTCAGCCCCACAGCAGGGCAGCCTGAGCGGGTGCTCCTGCAGGGGCTCAGCGTGAGCAGGCTCCCAAGCCTCGTGCTTCCCGGGCTAAGCAAACGAGACCGTTGGCATCTGTGCCATTGGGCAGGGCTGCGGGGCAGGCAGCGGGGCTCGGTGCCTCCCCTCCGTGCCTCCTATGGCAGTCCGTGCCCGATTTACCCCAGTCTCTTCCACAGAGCAATGGGAGACAGAGTCTTGTAGAACAGGCACAAAACCAGCAGCAACATGTATTTGCCATCTCAAGGAGGGGGGTAAACCCACACTGTGTCACTAGTGACTGTCACAGGAAAGTATTACTGTGTTCATTAAGGATGTGAAGCTCTTTAGGATATGGAGAGCCACTGCTCCCAGAGAGCCTACAGGAAGAAGGACCTGTGCTTTCTTAGACTCCACAAAGCACAGCCCATGCTGCCTGCTAGAAGCAGGAGCGAGCAGGCAGGAATCCATGGCAGGGCAGTGCACAGCTTTCCCCCTTTTTGATTTTTCCAGGCACTGCGGTAGAACAGAGAACTGACAGAGGGACAATGAGAACAAGTTATCACAGGCTTAATTTCGGGTGCTCATCTGTCTGTAACAACCGATCCAGACCTGCAGAAAAACCACCTCTCCAACACAGCCGAGATCCATCTGGACTGGCAACACATGGGAATTAGCTGAGGGCAAAGCCTTTCTGATTCAGATTGCAGCTTTTGCTTCTGGCTTTGGAGGAAGGAATCGGGGAAAACAGTCCTTGTGGCTCCTGGCTGAGTTATCTCTACTGGGTCAATATTTATGAGTGAATCTCTTCATGCTCCTGGGCAGGCTGGAATGTATTGAAGAGATACACAAAGTGATGGAGCCCCAGGGCTCCCAGTGCACACCCTCTCCGAGATACTAAGCCACTAATGGCCTACAGAGATACATATGCACAAATCAAGAGCCGTGCTTAGGCAGGGAATGGCTGAGCTGCTCAGCCCCAAGCTGTTCCTGGTGAAAAATGGATTCTGCAGCAAGAATAAGAGGGAGAGCTGGAACGAGAGGAAGGCAGCTGAAAAACCAAGAGATAGAAGCAGATGCTGATGGCCAGATATCACGGGGCATCTTCTGGGTATCAAAGCAAGAGTTTTGCTACTATTATCTCCATCATAAGTGACAGATGCTCCAGCAATGGATTAGGACAGGCAATCAAATGAAGATTATGCATTTCTGACATCGACTTGCATTTACAATGTTTGTATTGTACTTCATGTGAAAGACTCCTGCCACCACTGCAGAGGTGCCTAAAACAAGAGTTACAATAATAACCCATCCTCCAGCTCTCAGGAGCAAAGGGGCTATGGGCTGATGTCTGAAGGAAGTGCTTTCTACATGCCCGGCGAGCTTGAAGAGTATCATAAAGAAATGAGGAGAGGTCTCAACTACCTGGAATCCCTGCTTGCCCAAAGCTTTCCAGATCCTGCAGGATCCTGCCCACCGTACCAAAGAGGACAGCAGAAGTTTTCTCCTTACTGCTACTCAGGTGCTCGCCCCAGACAACTGCCTCCTCCTTCCTGCTCCAGCCTCTTTGCCCTCACTTCTCCCTCTCTTCTCCAAGCTTTCCCTACAGCATTGTTTTCCCATTTCCCTGTTACCTCCCTTCCTAGGCTGCTGGCATCTTCTTGATGACCAACACATCTCACCTTCTCTCACAGTATTTCAAGGGTGACAATTCTCAGCCTTTCCATTTTGCAGTTATCACATATAACTCTTTGGTGGGATATTTTGCTCTTTGCAATAGAGACTGTGTCCTTCTGTTGACAGAGTGTCTGGGCTGGCCTTGTGATCATTGCAAAATGTAGGAGAATCATTTTGTGCCTACTGAAATTTGATCATATGAATTTTATAAAATATACCTCATTTTACTTGCAATTCAGCTGCAGGATTTTGCAGGAAAGTGCAAGATTATCCATGGGGATCAATTTTCCTTTCTGAATTCAGAGTAGAGAGAGGGTAAATGCCTTATGCCTGCTACTACCAGAGCTAACAAAACATCCAGGATCTAAAAGCAGCACCAGGTTCTTACTTCCACAAGCACACTCAGTCCCCTGTGGTAGGTTACCTCCCAATTCATAAGGCTTTCCCAACGTATGGTGGCCAAAGGTCAATTCACTCACTCAACAGAGGAGTCAATTTAGCTTTATGTGGTTTCAGATTCTTGGTCCTTCAGAAAACGACAGGCAGCAGCAGTGGACTGGCTTTATCCTCAAGTTACCACCTAGGGATCAACCCCAGATGTCAGCTTTGATAGAACACAGTCTGTCAGGAATCTATAATTAATGCTGGCACATATGCATCGACTCTCATGCAGTGGGCAGCCTTCACCTCTCTTCAGCAGAACTTTGGTAGTGAAAATCTCACACATTTTATTAATTAGAAATTGATTAAACTTTCAAGATTTTAACTGATTATCTCAGTGCCTGCAACTCAGACAGGCTCAGGCTCAACCTCAGCACACAAAAGATTTGCAAGTCTCCCTATCACAGGAAGTCTGATTCCCAGCTCCAGCAAACACGCTCAGAGGAGCTCTTCTTGCAAGTGAGCAACAGGTCAGTTTAAAGATAACCCAGGATGTAGTTTAAAGAGCAGCGTTGGACAGTTTATCCTGCAGAGAAGAGGGAGGAAGGCGGGGGGGTGGGGCATTGAGGGAAGACTGTTCAACAAAGCCAAGCTCACACCAATGGCCTCAGCCATGTTCTGGATCTTGCTTTGCCAATTGCTGCCTAATTAAGAGTTTTGGGTGCCAAAAACCACTGACTAACTGTGAAAAGGACAGCTCTAAAATATGATATGGGAGCCCATCGCAGGCAGCCGGAGTTCACAGACAGACACAAAGCTCCCTAATTATATTTCTTTAGGAAACTGCAGCTACCTACTGAGAGTATCCATCACTAATGGGGTTTTTCTGATGTCAGCTTTGCTGGTTACTCATGAGGAACCATCTTTGTATCAAATTTTAGTTACTTAAAAATGTAAGACAGAATAAGGTGTCAGTTATTTAACATAGCAAATGGAGAGACATTTAGGTCAGAACCTCCAGCCTTCACGAGTCCTACACAAATCAGAACTGTTTGGTAGAGACAACAACCCTTTCTTTTGCTGTTAAATTATTCCTGATATTTTGAAGTGTTCTTTGAGGGTTTCTTGTGCATGGAAGAAATCTGGCTTTGGGACTGAAAACTAACATGTATTTAAGCAATTTCTACAGCAATAGTCAGCATCATGGCATTGTCTTTTTTCCACTTGCAGAGTGACACCTAAATAAACTTACCAGAAGAAGGACTAAACAGTAAGGCAGAGCATTTAGAATGTGTTGGGAGTTTGAGAGCCACGTCACGAGAAGCCACTGCTAAAATGGAAGCAATTGTGTGCAGATGTTCCAGGTCAGTGGCTGCTCCTATAACGTGTTTGAAATTCAAGCTCAGAAGCAGCGGCGGCCGTGCAGAAGCAGGGCTGGGATTGTGAGGGTATGGACACCATGTTCAGTGTAATTAAGAAGCAACCTATCAACACTGGGATGGTAATGCCATCCCATCTGCCAAAGCCTGCACTAGCTGGCAGCATGCCTTCCGCCTGCTGCTGCTTCTGTTACCCACCTGATCCTTGGAGACCTGCTCTGATGGAGCGTTTATGCCAAGCTCTTCCAGAGGATAGACAATCTGTCGTCTTGGTCGCACGGGAGCCATGTAATGAAGGGCAGATGTCAGGGAATGGGCACAGGGAGTCTGAAACTGAAAGGCAGCGATCTATATTTCAGCAGAGAGAATGTCAGAGCAGTGCATCACAGATGTCTGTTGTATGGCTTTGCAAATACAAAATTCTTAGCTCTGTTGGCTAAATCTGAGAGAAAAATCAGCAAATAAACAAACATACTCAGAGCAGAGGAATGAATTGCAGCTAATTCCTGACACTAATGAAGATAATTATGAGAGTAATTACATTACCAGCTCTGTGGGAATGACAGATAAACAAGTGGTTTGGTTTATGGGATTTTTCAGCACAAGTATTTTCCCCAGGAGGATATTTTGCTCCATAGTGATCATGAATCAGCTTGACTTGACCCCATTAAGCGGTGTTATCTGCTTACTCTAACCTTTGGTCCTTTGGCAAAGGAGGGTTATGAATTCATATCGGATTCTATACCGACCAAAATGTCAATTTCATCCAAGTGATAAATGTTAATCAACTGGCAGAAACCTGAGGTGAACAAACCCCTGATGCTAATGCAAGGAGCATGGATCATTAGGAATAGCTCTATTCCATTTATTACAGCATGACTGGCTCTGTCATAATTTACAACATGAAAGGGACAAAAAATAAATGAGACTTCCTGTAAGTAGAGAATGAGCGTTAATGCAAACTAAATTACACTGAAGTACCATTCCAGCCACAAGTAATGAAAAACTTGATCTTGCTATGTTGAGAACTGAGTAAAATATCACATTTACCACTTAGAAAGCAATGGTAAGCTAAAGTAACTTAAAGGACCTCTGTAGCCTGGAAACAGGCCAAACTAGAATCATTAGTAAGATTTAACTTTCCTCTTCCATCCACTGCCATTAAACTGCATTTTTGTAAGTGCCTCTTAAGCATCTGAGAACCTAATGCTATGTAAGGACATTGGTTCCTCAAGAGAACACTTCATAAACCTCCACAAAAGTGCACAGGAAAAAACATCCTTCTGAAAGCATGCTTGTGTCTAACCTGGCAATCCCTGTGTTCAGAATGTGGCCGTCTCAAAACCACCTAAGCCACTGAGGACAGGAGTCATTTCAGTCACCATCTCAGAGCTGGGTGCTTACTTGAGGCAGCCGTGCAGGTGCCCCCAGGTAGAGATGAGCATCCCCAGAGGACAATTCCTTCCACCCTGAGATAGGCAGTAATGATGGATGGGTGAAGTGCCCTCTGGATGCACTGAGCTTCCTCTGTTAATGCTGGCAGGAGCCTGGACCAGACAGTAGCTCTAGAAGGCTACACAGCATGAGCTGACACGTTTGTTTACCCTTTTCTGACATGAGACTGATGACAAGACACACACATCAGTGTCGTGGAAAGAATCTTCCAGTTTGCTTCCAGAAATGACGCTGTTCTCAACAATGGCCTTTCTCTCACAGCATTAGGGTCTCAGGGCTCTGCAGGCCCTTGCTGAAACACAAGCCACATTTTCAACAGCAGTGAGGTGCTGAGGTCCCACCAGCTTCTGATGAAACAGTCTAGAGCCTAAGTCACTTCTGAAGAGGTTTTACAGAGCTCTGTGTTTCAGTGGTTTTAGTATTTTGCATTTACTCACGCTACATTACACCCAGTGACATCATTCCTTTTTCCTTCCCTGCCCTCCACTTCATCCTGAACCTAAACAAATACTGGTATCACTCAAAATTCATTATGCAGGTGAGTACATGGGACAGCACAACTTGATCAGGTTCTATTAATAACCTATGACAGGAAATACAAATCATTGTTAAACATACACCATGTCCTTTCTGCCTTGTTACTGCAAGTGAAGGTGCAGCACGTGTACTGGCACATTAAAACAATGAAATAAAAACTCTTATATTGGTCTCCTCAGTTGATGAGGTTCTTGTTTCTTCATCTATACATCTAACACAAGGGCAAGAAACAAAGTCAAACCCAAACTAAAGCTTGCAACTCAGACACAGGGCTCTAACTTAGGCAGGAGTGGGAATACTGCATGCCTGCTACTTCATCTTAGAACCCATCTATTGGGAATGGACAGGAAAGGGCAGACACTTGACTGTTGGGACTACAGCTCATTTATGGAGGGGGCTGACAAGGCACAAAGCAACAGCAGCACACCAACCTGTGTGAGTAAGAAGCATATATATTTCTTCTAGAAACAAGCAAGAAGGTATCAAACAAATTATTCATTCCTCTGCTGTGTTGCTACCAGGTTGCATCCTGGGTGTGTTAACTTAAGGCATCTAACTCAGTTAGAGGCCAGTTGCACTCAGACTCTCTGAATTCAACCTGCACAGTGACTTGGCTCAGCAGGAGCCATCCCCTTGAAGAGCTGCTCTCTCTTCACAGACTGGAGCATGCCAGGGCCAAGTACACTTCAAACTGCTGCTCCTCCACATGCTTCCTGAAGCTACTGAGTATGTCTGGAGTCACAACACTACTGAGCATCTACTGAGCATATGTACGATGCAACCGCTACGTCCCTGAGTGCAGATGATATCGTGCAAGAAGTAAAGAAAGTACAATTTGCTGCAGTTTGCTAAGAAAATTCCTTTTTACAGCCACCCACAGAAGCAAAGAGAAAAATAAAGTAAGAAAAGGTGACAACATTTAGTATCAGAAATACAAATAATTTTGTTCTTACCTTGCCTTCCACATACTGTGGATAAATAGGATAGTAAAGAGAAGATTTGTGGGCCAAGCGAAGTATCTCCTTTAGAAAGTATTTTGTATAGTGATGAAATATGGGATTTAAGACAAAGTGGCAAAGATGTCCGTGTTCCTCTTGCTGGTGGCGACTGAAATTAATAAAGGCTTCAATGTTGTAATGTGATCGGATGTACTCAATATGCTGGAAAACAAGAAGGTGGAGATCAGCAGTGACAAGACAGCTTCATTTACACTACTGGAGCAAGTCCAGTGAGTTGCTTCCTATCAACTAAGAAACCAAATCTGAACACTGAAATGCAGTGTCTGTGGGCATTGTTCTCAGGTAAAGCACTGACTGAACATACTTCTATTGGAAACCCTGTCACTGTATCAAAGCCTGCTCTTGCAGCTTGCCCACCTTTCCTACAGGGAATGCAGAGCTGACCTTTTCACAGTGTTAATGTAGACAGGTTAATGGACATTCAGGGAGGGGAAAAGGAAAAACAACCAACTAACCCAAACCCCACAACTGTTCTGAGTTCAAGACAGAGGAGCCCAGACTGTCCCCTCACAACATTGACACTGAGGAAGGGGAATTCTGCAGAAGAGCTGTGTTCAAAATGCCCTCCAACAAGGGCTGAAGTGATAAGCTGACATTTTTGCACATTATACACTCCAGAGAAACTGCTATATCCTCTTATCTCAATGCTCTTAATATAATTAAGAGCTATTTTTGAAACCAGGAGTGACTATGTTAAAAACTGAGCAAACAGCTGCTGAACAATCTAAAATCTGCCCCAGAAGTAAGCCTCAAAGAAGGTTTATTTTTCCAGACTAATGTGCAACATTGTCTTTTTTGTGCTCCCTGGGAACATGCACTTTTTATTTGCTTTGAAGGGTGTGATTCAGAATCACTCAGAACCTACAGTTGGAGAAAAGAAGGTGAGAAAGCAAATCTAGAAGGACAGCTACTGCTCTGCAGTACACATGGCAAAACTCCTTATTGACTTTGTCAATTAGGGGGCAAACCAGGTGATTATGAACATATTTAGAGGCAGAATGGCTTTCTGCTGAAGAACCAAGAAGAGGTGCAGGAGGCACTTCCAGAATGCATCAGCAGCTTCCTGCAAATCACAGGGTGAGTTTTTGTGTGCCAATCATCACCTATGGGAAGGGCAATAATGAGATCTGCATTGTCAGGAAAGAAAGTTTGGAGCAGTATCTTTTACACAGACTTTCTGTTAGGTACACCTATAGTGGCAAGCCTGAAACTCAGCCTGTAGCAGTGAGGGCTAAGCATTACAGTTTTCACACAACACAGAAACAGGATTTACCATTTCATCTCTAATGACAGAAATGCCAACTATTTGATCCAGAACTTCTGCTACAAAAGCCTTCACTGCGTTCCCATCCTGCAAGGCAAAACACATGCACATTCTATTTCATTGGTACTACCTGACTGCATTTCAACACACAGTTAAAATACTTTCCTCCCAGTATACACACTTCCCCAGTTTAACCACTCTGCCCTAACTCAAGGCACAATGTTTAAATGGTGTTTGTGGCTGGACTCTGGACCACGCAGAACTTTATGGAACTGAAGGTTCAGTTAGGATCTAGCCAACAGCAGTGCTATAAGCTCAGCCACTACTTTAGTCCTGGGTTAAGTTCTGGTCTTAGGAAAGAATATTCATTAAAACAGATATTCTCCATCAATAGTTGTATAAAATGGATTTCCCTGCAGCTGTATGACTGGTCATGGCAGCGCTTGGGTTTTGTCTATGCAGCATTTTCCATCACACAACAAAACTGCAGATGTTCCCTGCTGGGCATGTACCCATCCACATCATGGGAAGGAACTGTCTGCTGGGCATGTACCCATCCACATCATGGGAAGGAACTGGGGGCTGGGCATGCACCCATCCACATCATGGGAAGGAACTGTGGGCTGGGCATGCACCCATCCACATCATGGGAAGACGCTGTCTGGTGGGCATGTACCCGTCCACATCATGGGAAGACACTGTCTGCTGGGCATGTACCCGTCCACATCATGGGAAGACACTGTC
>JANHGB010041969.1:0-19210 GCA_026283785.1 Coracopsis vasa
CTTTGCCCGTAATAGAGTGCTGATTGTGAATCACAGTGTTCAGACACAGCAAAAGAGAAGCACCATTTAAACTTTAGGGGGGTGATCCCTTCGCCCCAGCTTGGGGACAACAGAGTACCCTACACCCAGGGCACCCCTTTGGTGGCGACTGCTGCTCTCTGGCCAGAAGGATCCAGATCGGGGGGACTCCCACGCTCTCGGGGTTCAGGCATACGAGTGTGTCAGGGACAGCAGGCGGGGGAACCTCTAGGGGTATGGGATACCCAGGATCTGTGGAAAGAGCTGCCTCCCCGCACCCCAAGCCTGCAGCCTGGAAGGGTTGTATGCCTGAGGGGTGGGGAAGTGGGGGTAGGGGCCTCCAGACCCCTCCAATAAGTCAACTTTAATTAAAAGCCCGAGGGTCCCTACGGTGTCACCTCCCGAGCGGTGGCCTGGACACAGTGGGGACAAAACCCCTGTTTGTAATGGTGCCTTCATCAAAGGCAGACGGTGCCTTGCAGGATACCAGAGGGGGTGGGGGATTCATTACAGGCACAGAGCTGGGACCCAGCCTTGGAAAGCACAGGTATCTGTCGAAACATGAACTATTTAAATCTATTAAGAATTTCACCCAGCCTGTCTTTATCCGGTTTTAAGTGCTTAGATTCCAGCTCCCCAGCGTGCCGTCCGGGCTATCATTCATTATCTGAGGCTATTCGTCTCCACATTGTCACACTCTTTTGACCCCTAAAATAAAGCTCTCCATAAGCTTTTCCCCTCCCGGTCCCCTGCCTGCCCGCAAGTGATTTATTCCACAGCTCCATCCCCTTCACTAGCCCTGGCTCCAGGAGCGCAGGGCAGAAGGGGGAGGAATCAGTGGGTACAAATTGTGCTGTTACGGTCAGGTGTACACCAGCTGAGCTAGGTCCTGGAGCCCAAGTGCTGTGTTTATTGCCAGGGAAGGTGTTAATGTGGGTCTGAGAGGGGTTTACCTTGTTTTTTTCACTAGAGGAGGAGAGAGCCAGGTATATCGAGCCCTGGCAGGCATAGGGTGCATGTGGGGGACTCACTGCTCCCCACCACCTGTGCCATGCTGGGACACAGTACCTCCTGCTGCTCAAGAACAGCTGCTTTTCCTTGGCTAACTTTTGGACCGCTGCTCTGCACACACAGCAGCGATACTAACATACTGTCCCTTCAGCTCTCCCTGCTTTCTCTGTCCCATCCCCACCAATACCCAGCCAGTGAGCCCTCACCCCTAAGCTCATGCCCCACACTCCAGCTCCTGGGACATAAGTGCTATCCTGCCCATGGCTGGAGTGGGCACGGGTGAAGCAGGAGCTCACTTTTCCTTCAATTTAGAGGGCAGGCAGATGACACCGGGAAAGGCAGACTGCTGGTATTCCTCTGCGCTGTGCCCCAGCTGCTTAGAGCAGTATTTTGCTGCCGAGCCTGGGTCCTGCTGGTGCTGTGACCGTGCCATGCGTGCGCTGGCAGCGCCGGCTTGGGGAGATTATCAGGATTTGGCAGAGGAGGGCAAGGGGTAAAACATTTTTTTTCTTCTTAAAAAAAAAAAAATTAAAAAAAAGAAGAAGAGAAGGAACCTTTAATGTAAGAATAATAACCCAGCCGCACGCAGCGAGGCCAAATGCGCTGGGCAGCAGAGCAGCCGCAGGGGGATCACCAGCACACACTCTGCTTCACTCTGGAGCCTGGAGCCAGTGAGCCAGGAGGAGGTGATGTGTGGATGAGGCCACCAGCACCACCAAACGGGCGTGGACAGGGGACTGGAGCAGCGGCTGATTCACGAGCTGCTTCCCCCAGAGTCTGGGTTCTCTGGCCCCCGGCTGAGATCATCCCACATTTCCAGGGAGCTCTTCCCATGCGGGGGAGAGAGGTCTTGGTGCTGCCTGGCCCTTTGTGCCAGCTCCAGACAGGCATCTTCCCACATGCCTGCTCCCGGTGCCCATCCCCTCTTCCCGGTCTGGGTAGAACTGGTGTCTGTAGGATCTGCTTTTTGGTGAGGAGGGGTTCAGGAGTGCAGCTCTGTGTTGTGCCAGGATTCCTGGAAGCCCCAGGCTTGGTGGCATTGGTAGAGCTGTTCCTTGCTCTCCCTGTCACCGACTCATAGGGACTTTGGTGCCATTCCTCCACGTGTGCATATCTAGACACCCATGGGTGCTTAGCCAAGGGGCATGTTCCCCTAGGCAGGAAAGGAAGGTCTTTACCTCGCCCCCATCCCACCCCAGGCTGCCCTGGCTGTACAGTAAAGGGGGATGCAGGGGCTGTCTGTTTGGGACATTTCTTTCCCATGCTGGTGACAAACTGATCTGTGAGAGTGGCATGGAGGGGCTGTGTCCCAGAGGGCATGGTCCCCAGCCCAGGCACACAGTCAGGCTTGGCCACCTATGGGTTGTAACTGTGCCTGTTGGGATCCTGGCAGATGGCTGAATCCACAGAGGAAGGTTTGGGTGTGATGTATGAGCAGTGACATCATGCTGGTACATCGTAACCTGTGAAGGAGCATCCTCACTGTGGTAGGATGTCTCCAGAGGGCTCACTGAAGATACAGTCACCCTTATCCTATACCCCTGTGCCTAAGAAGCGGCAGAGGGATAGCAGGATGGGCAGACGCATGGATCTTTCCATGGCAGAGGGGAGCAAGCTGTGGTCAGTCTCATTCAGGTGCTGTCGGTCCCTTGGTTAGTTCCAGGCTGCAGGGTATGGGCTTGCCTTGCTCCCACCAGCCCTGCAAAACTTCTTTCTTCCTCCTACCCTCATCTTTTCATGGTTCTCACCTGGCTCCTTGTGCAAGAGAGGTTCCTCCCAGAGCAGGACAGGCAGAGACTGCCTGGGGCAGGGATATGGGGCAGGCAAACCTGGTATCTCAGGAGCCTCAGGCAGGTTCAGGGCAGGATTTCATCTGAGACAGTTTGTGGTTGGGCTGTGCTCACAGGGAGGCACTGTGGGGATGGGACAGGCAAATCTGGGCTTTCCCAATGCCACAGCGGCCATCAGCTCTTCGTGGGCATGACCGAGAGCAGCTGGGAGGTGGAAGAGAGAGCAAAGGGGAAGATCATTCCAGGTGAGATGTGCTCCACTCCACCTGTGGATATGAGTGATGGACCCCTGCCCTGCATCCTCTTCCCATGCATGTGTATGTGCAGTGCATCTCCAGGTTTTCATGGGGCTCCATCAGAAGAGCTCATGGAGGACCCATGCGTCAACACTCATGGCTGCACCCTTGCTCAAGGAGGTCCCAGCCCTGCACCCCCAAAAGCCACATACCCCAAGAAGGTTTCATGTGGGTGACCTCTGCTTCCCCTCTGCTGCCCCAAGCAGCATCCACACTGTGCAGAGACTGTAAGAGGCTGTAGTGCCTTGGGGTGAGAATCACGGGTCACCCCCGGGCTTGCTGACCAACACCCACCAACCCACAGCCCATGGCCCCCCATGGTGCCCAGAAGACTGGGCTGCCCAGTCATCCCGGGCATGCCCTCACCCCTGGAGCAGTGCCTTGAAAGCAGCAAAGCACCTCCCAGCATGGGAACCCCTACCTGGCACCATCTTCCTGTGCCCCTTCTAGGGCAGCTGCTGACTGTCTGGGTTCTTCAAAGGGAAAATGTTTCCTTGCACTCTTTGAGATGGCACTGGCCCCAGAATTGGGCTACCTGTGTCTCTGCCAAAGACAACTGAGCTTTCCGCTGTGCCACCCCTTGTCCTTGCTCCTGGCCACCTCAACTCTCCCACTGTGACATCCAGGGTACCCAGCCCTGTTTGCATGTGCCCCGAGCTGGAGGGCTTGTCTGGGCTTTGCATCAGAGGCTTGAACCCTTCAAACCCCCTCATGCAGGAGTGTGCTGGGCAGCACTGGCAACACCCCAATATTGGCTCAGGATTTGCAGGATCCTGCCACCACGTGTGGCACACATATTTGGGCATACGTTAGCCCATCCTTTGTGCCTTCATTAGCGCCCAGAGGAGGAATGCAGTGACCACGGGTGGGTGGACCTCTTTCTTGGACCTCCAGGACTTAGATATGGCTTTGAGGCTGCCATCTCTGTGGATGTGTGCTCCCTCCATCCTCCTGGTACCCACAGTACAAGCTTGGGCAGTTCCTGCCTGCGGGCACCTGGCCTCAGCATGACCTTGCAGCAGGCAGGTCCATGGATTGATGCCATGCCACGCCAAAGCCTCTTTCCTTTGGGCAGCTTCCCAGCTGTTTGCATGCCATCTTTACCAAGGAGGTGTGAGGAGGAGGGCAGGGAACAGGGTCCCCCTGCTCTCCCTGTCCCATGGCATTTCCCATTCCTTGGTGCCCCCGGCACTGCTCAGCAGCTGAGCCCTGGCCATGCCCCCCAGCGCAGTGACTTGCTGCTTACTCACACCCCAGCTCCCCCCGTGTGCCTCCTGCTGCTCTTTCCACACCCGGCTGCCCGGGTTAGTGGCAGCACCCACACATCGCCTCAGGTGAGGGGCTGGGTACCTGTCGTGCGCCTGTGTGGGTTGAAGGGGGAGCTGGACGGGTGAAATCCATGTGTGTGTCCCCTTGCCCTGTTTGCACAGCTTGGAAAGGGACCAGCTCCCACCAGGTCTGATTTCCTTGCAGGGCTGTCACTGAGTGTCACACCACTGGGTGGGATGTGGGCTGACCTGTCACCCCAGGGATGGAGCTCAGCTCTCCGGAGCTGGCATCCCATGGCCCTTGCCTCTCCAATGTAGGTGGAGAAGTGCCTATGGGCTCTGGGCAATGAGATGGGTACCCTGGCGTCCTGCATCCCCTTCCTGAAGGCATCCAGGGGCTGGGATGAAAACCTGGATGCAAGGCAAGCCATCCAAGGGGACCCTTGTTACCCCACAGCAGGGTCCCCTTGTCACACAGAAATAGCCAGGCAGCAGTAAGCAATGGGTGCTAGTGCCTCATGGAGCTGGCATGTCACAACTGCTGCTCTTCCTCGGGGTTTCAGGCCATCAGAACCATAGGAGACATTTTTCCACCCAAGATGTGGGTGCTGTTTGTGAAGGCTGGCCATCCTCTTCCTCGTCACATGACTCTGCCAGCCCCTTTCCATCAGCTTTCTGCAAACCAGGACCCCACTGGCTCTCCTTGATCACATTCTGTTGGCAGGGGCCAGGAGAAGCTCTGCTTCACAGCAGCCCCGTGTTCAAAGGGGAAATAGGAACTCGTAACAGGTTCCTTGGTCTATAATTTTGGCTGGGAACCACACTGGGACACGCTGAGGCTCCATAACAGTGAGGTGAGCTGGAAAAGCTGGTGATGACGGCAATTGGGAGCCCCCGGCTCTGTTGCAGTGACGACAGCATCCAGAGCACAGGGGTTGCATCAGAAACCCCAGTGACTCCTATTTTCCGTGCGTCACCTGGGCTGGTCCCAGGCTGCATCTGTGGCAGCCAAAGGGGTGACAGCAGCAAGTTGGATGCAGGTTGTAGCTCCTCTTCTGTACTCCTCTCAGTTTCCCCTTTCAGCAATGGGGGTTGTTTCCCTTACATAGGGGTGCTGTGAATCAGGTCAGAAAGTGGGGCTTATTATCCTGGGTCTTTTTGAGGTAAGGTGGCAACTGCCTGGGGCATCAGGAGAGGGGTGCCAGGGGCAGCAGGAGAGACGCTGCCAAGGCACAGAGTCTGGCTGAGGGGTGCCAGGTGGGAGGCATCGAGTACCAGGGTGCCCTGGGCAGGCTGGGGGGAGCAGGGCTGGCGACCCAGTTCCCTCACCAGGGCAGGGGGAGGAGTGCCCGGCGGCAGAGGTGGGGCACCTTAATTGTAGATGCGGGAGGCCTTGGAGCAGGACAAGCTCAGGCAGATCTGGGCCCTGCGCTGGAGCCCTTGCCAAAGCGGTAGCAGTTTGGCAGCATTTTTCTTGCCCTTGTCTCCCCCCCATCTCCCCCCCCAACCCCTCCAAAGCAAAACAGCTCTTGGGCTCCTGGCAGCCTCCCCGTGCCAGAACGCAGAGCCCAGCGGAAATTAACATCGCTCCAGACTTAGGCAGCCCACCCCACGCCTCGTCAGCAGGCCGGGAGCTCCCGCTGGCCTCCCTGCACACGGGACACGGGTGCGGACCCCCTCCGGAGCCGCCCGCCGCCCCCCGGCCCCGCGGGGCTGTGCTCTTCTTCCCGGCCTGATGCGGCGGGCCGGGGTGAGCCGCAGTTCAGCATTTGATCTGATGGCCCCGGGGGGCTGGCGCATCGTTTTATATGAGTACAAAGAGTTGTCTCTTAATGAAAGTCCCATCCCTGCTGCCTTTCCTCCCCACCGCACTGGAGCAGGCGGACAAACCTCAGCCATCTCATTGGGGATGTCAGGAGCCCATGGTTCCCAAGGAGGGAGAGTTCAAAGCCCAGCCTTGAGCCTTGAATCCATCCGCATGTGGTCATCGTGTGATAGGACTGGGCAGGCTTGCTGGTGGCTTTCCCACGTGGGCCTCAGTTTCCTCAGCAATGGGGAGCCTGTGCCATTCCAGCCACAGACCCATGATGCTGCCCCAGCCCTTTGCTGAGACACCTGTGCATCATGCAGCAAAGGGAAACTGAGCTGTGGGAAGCAAAGGGGGATGCATTCTCCTCAGCAGCAGTGTGGGCTTGCCTCAGTTTCCCTGCTGGAGGTCACCTTTCCAGCCTGTGCCTCTAGGTTGAGCTGTTTAACCCTTTAAACCTCCAGACAAAGCGTAAAGACTCCTTTTCCAGGCTGTGTGAGAGGGCACATCCTTCCCAAACCCAGCTGTGGTTTGATGGGCAGGAGATGCAGGCAGTGTGGGAGCCTGATGTGGGGCAGGGGGGCCCTGGCAAGACCTCGAGCTTCAAACAAGGGGCTCAGAGGGGGTTTGCACTGGGGGCAGAGTGGCAAGTGAAGTCCTGCAGCCCTGCAGCTGTGGAGAGCAAAAAGGAAACCCAGAACACAGTTAAACACTGAGATTCAGCTTGTGATTTTCGAGCCCCTGGGGCTTGGCCAGACTATAAAGGTCTGGGTTTGGAAGCTGCAGCACAGCTGGTGCTTCCCAGTGAGTGAAGCAGCAAGCAGCAGGAGCCGCCAGGGCGCTGCTCCCCAGGGAATTCCAGGGAATATAGCACTGTAGTCCTCGGGCACCCCAAAGCACAGGGGATGCTAAGTGGATGCTGTGGGCATCCACAGCCAGGAAAATTTTGTTATCGAGCAGGACAAGCTCTGAGCCCACAGGAGCAGTGGTGGAGGCAAGCGGGAGCTGAGTGGGGTGGTGTTTGGGATGTGCTAAATTCTGGCAGCCCATGGCCATGCGATCTCCATGCCACAGTACAGGCAGTGTGGGCAGCAGGCTGTCAGCACGGTGTGCCTGCCCTTTGCCCGCTGCAGCTCTGGCATTGCCCATGGCAGAGCTGGAGCATTGCCTGCTCCGGCACGGGGCATGGCACTGGCGGGAGGCACAGCTGCACGAGTCATGATGTGGAGGGCACTCCAGGCAAAATGTGTGGGGAAAGAGCAGGAGTTTCTGCAGCCAGCGGCGTACTGGCGAGCATGGCGTCGTGCTCAGGCTTTGCCTCCCAGCCCCAAGAACCAGGCATCTTTCTCCAGCTGTGCTGGGGAGGAAGAGCTGCCTCTGACAAAGGCCCAGTGGAGACTTGCCCTCCTGCGCTGGCATTGGCAGGGCTGGCGATGCCACCTGCATCCCTCCCTTGCGTGGCTGCCCGTGGCTCCCTTCCTCTGGGGCCGATGCCTGGGTAGCTGGAGCATGGGAGCCTGGCCTGCAGCCAAGGGGCTTTATCACCAGCAAGGTCACTCGGCTCTTCTCCCACGGGGTAAAGCAGCAAGCACCCCTGGAGAGGGGGAGGCGCACTGAGAGCTGCAGCTGCACCGTGCATCGGTCACACTGCAATGAAAGGGCTGTGCCAGGTCAGCACCAGACCCAAACAGCAGGTGCTGAGCAGCACAGCATGTCTGCCATCCCCCACTGGGGCACCACCACATCACCTCCAGGGATGTCCCCAAGGGCTTTGGGGTGTGCAGTGGCATGTGCTGCATCCTCCTCCAGGCAGCCCCACAGTTGGGGATCTCCCCCATTCCCTGACTTACTGGGCAGGGCAAAGAGTCCCCTGGGTGCTGGCACACAGGTGCCACTCATACCTTTTGTCCTGCCCTCCCTGCATACCTCTCCTTGTCTTCTTGTCACCCAGACTCAGCACCGAGCCAGCACTGCCCCATGGCCCTGCTCCATCTCTGGGAGCAGGTCTGGCCATGCCCCATCCCCACCCTGGTCTCTCCAGGCTCGGGTGCTGGTTTTGCTCTGCTCGCTGTCCCCTCCTGCAGGGCAGTGGGAAGCCCCCTGGTCATGGACCCCAACAGCATCTGCCGCAAGACGAAGCGGCTGGCAGGGAAGCAGGCGGAGCTGTGCCAGCTGGAGCCAGAGATAGTGCAGGAGGTGGCCAAGGGCACAAAGCTGGGCGTCCGGGAATGCCAGTACCAATTCCGCTTCCGCCGCTGGAACTGCACCAGCCACAGCAAGTACTTCGGCAAGATCCTGCAGCAGGGTAAGACAAGCACTTCCTCTGCCTCCCATCTCTCAAAAAGCCTCCAGCCACCCGGTCGCGTGCCTCCCCGGGACTCCTGGAGCAGGAGAGGCATGCAGACCTCTGAGTGTGTGTGCTCTGCGTGTGTGTGTGTGTGTGTGTGCAGGGGGTTGCTCAGTGCTCCCCGGTGTAGTCACGCTGAGGTTTTACTGCCAGGACATGTCTCCCCGTGTTGTAATGAAGCAATTACCGATGCTCCCAGACAGTGCGGGGCTTCACAAAGCCCAAGAATGCACCCTTGTCTGGCAGTGATTTACTGCTGCCCCGGGACCCCGGGATGTGCTGGGGGAAGGGGCCTGGGTGGGAGGCGGTGCACAGCAGCAGGGAGCTGCTCCTTGCCCCATGGGTGCCCTGCACATCACTCCTCCTGGCCTGGGAGGGTGCAGAGGACTGCTTGGCCCTGTCCCTGTGTCCCTGGGTAGGCACCCTGGTGTCACCCTGAACGATAGGGTGGCAGGGAGGGATGGGCAAATCCCAGCCAGGTGGATACAGTGGTCCAAGCCCAGCCCAGCTGCATCGAGGCCAGAGGAGGGGCAAAGCAAAGTGGCACCTGTGAGTTTGTAAGGGATGGGAAAGCACTGCCAGGCTCCCCAGGAACAGAGGATGGGAGGTGGATAGGGAAGGGAGGTGTGAACTTGAAGCAGCTTGGGTTGGTAGGGCCACTTAGCAGGTGGTGAGTTGAGTACTGCCCCTGTTCCCATGTTGGTCCCTGTGCTGGGATAGATGAAGATGCTGGGGTGATCCCCCGTGTCTTTGGCCATCACATCTGCTGGTGCATCTTGGGTGTGCTCCTGGGCCTTGCAGGGGGTCAGGGTGGCCTCCCTGGGGGTTTGGCAAGGGCAGAACACCCTGGGCACCTGCTGGCTGAGGGTACCAGCGAGGGGCAGAGCTGGGCCCCGAAGGGAGACACCGACCCAGGCTCATTTAAGAAGCTGATTTGCAAGTGTGGGTTCTCTCCAATGTAGGGAGGTGCATTCAGTCGAGGGGCAGAGAGCCAGGGCACATGGGGAACACACAGCCTCTGGAGTCACTTATTTTCACACCAACCTGGCAGTGAGGCAGGTGGGATCTGTGCCAGGCAGGGCACCAGACTGGAAATGCGGTGTTGCCAGGTTGCCAGGGCCAGACCATGCTGGTTGATGAGCTGTTTGGTACCCAAAGCCAGGGGATACTGAAGGAGCCACCATGGTCTGCTTGGCCCAGCCTCGCTGCTGCGGTGGTAGAAATGGGCAATGTCCTGGCAACAAAGGCAAGTTTGGGAGCCCCTGGCACTCTGGGAACAAGGGACATCCCAGTTAGGGGCATGGAGGTTCTCAGGGGGCATTGTGAGTGTCAGGAGCAGAGAGCTTGCCCTGCACTGAAAGGTGCCAGCAGGCACCAGCCGCTTTGTAAGCCTGCAGGGACTATATCCGAGCACTTCTGGTGTTCCTACCTCTCATTCAACAGCCTCTTCTTTGCAAGGATGCTGCAGTGGGCCCCTGTTCCCGGTCATGGCCTCCCTGGTGCAGTCACAGCCATTCACCTTCCCTCCCTGCGGCCAGTGCCAGGCACAGCATGCCAGGGCAGGCTGGCATGGGGGCAGCCACGTGTCTGGAGGAGCTGTCAGAGGAGCAGTATCCCCCTGGGCCATGGCTGCCAGGGTGGCACGGGGACCTCTGCCAGCTCTGGGCTGCCCACCAAGCCTCTGCCAGCCCCAGGCGGCAGCAGGCAGGTGGTCGTGTGGCTTAGAGGGGGGCAGGAGGGCCAGGGCTGTCCACAGGGTGACACTGCTGGGAAGGTACCGGTGTGCTCAGGTCCTACCAACACCAGTGGGAATCAGCTTGTGGAGGAGCTACTCATGGAGCTCCTTTTCCCACAGACCCTCCAAAGACAGAGTTCTGGAAATGCAGGGATGGGGCACGCCCAAACCCACACCTTCCCCTCTGTCTCCATGCCCCAGGCATTCCCTCCGTGTCACCCCCCCCGGGCCAGCCCTGCCCTGGCATTCGGGTGGGCAGGGGTTTGCCTGGCACAGGGCGGGGGGAGCAGGGAAGCCCCCCGAGCGGGGCGCCGCGCCCCTGCTGCCAGAATCCCCCGCTGGCTGCGGCTGCGAGCGGCAGGCCCGGGCAGGGGAAGGATGCTTGGAATTCGTGTCCCGGAGCAGAGAGAGACAGGAGCAAATACTAATAATAAATAATCCTGCAGGGTGGAGGTTGTGCTGGTGCAGGGAAGGGGGATGGGCAGCGCCCCATGGCAAAGTGAGTATGGAGGGAGAGTGGGCAGCACAGCTTTATTGCTGTCACCTTGCAGAGGGGTGTGTGGCACCTGCAGTGTCCCTCACAGCACTTCTCTCCAGGTGCCAGCTTACATCTGAGGATGGAATTTTTAATGCTTGGAGGACCATTACAGGGCAGTGTGAGGAAGCTGTGGGTACCACCTGGTCACCCAGGACCCCCGTTACTCTCCCAGCTTCCCTCTTTCCTATGGGGCAGCACCCGTCCTTGCAAGGAGAAGCAGGAAATTTGTTGCCCTAGGGCCTGGCAGCTGGGTGGAGGAACACTGGCAGGGCCTGGCCACGGCCCAAATTCTGCATATCTGCTTGCAGGAGACAGCACCAGGTAGCCCACTCCAGGATGGGTGCATCACCCAGGAACAGCACCAGGCACAGACCAAGGGGGGAAAGGGGAGGTTTGAGCTCCCATGGGATGTTGCTAGGGGGATGCTTTGCTTGCAGAGTCTTTGCCAGAGCTGATCCCACATCCCAGCCCTGTCTGTTCTCCTGCAGATATCCGGGAGACAGCCTTCGTGTATGCCATCACGGCAGCGGGGGTGAGCCATGCCATCACACAGGCCTGCAGCATGGGCGAGTTGCTGCAGTGCGGCTGTGAGCTGACACGGAGCCGGGCTCCCCCCTCACCCACGGCAGGTCCAGGCACCGAGGGCACAGCCTGGGAGTGGGGGGGCTGCGGGGATGATGTGCAGTTTGGCTATGAGAAATCTCAGCAGTTCATGGATGCCAAGAGCAAGAAGGGCAAAAATGACATCCGAGCTCTTATTGACCTGCACAACAATGAAGCCGGACGCTTGGTAAGGTCCCCTCACTCCCTGCCCCTCCACAATCGTCACCTCCTGTGCCCCTACCCAGCTCAACCCTCCACCTTTATCTCCCCCAAGCCACATATCTGCACCAACTTTAGGTGAAATATGGACCAAATACCTTTCAGAAGCCTTTTGCAGGTGTTTTGGAAACACCTCGTGCCTCCCCAGACCCTCCCCTGGGCTAGGGCAGCGCCAAGAGGCAGGGTTTTGGCTGGTGGTGCTGAGCAGGGAGGTGGGGGACCGAGGGCTGAGCATCGTTGTCTCTTCCTCAGGCGGTGCGGAGCTACATGAGGACAGAGTGCAAATGCCACGGGCTGTCGGGCTCCTGCACCCTGCGGACCTGCTGGCGGAAGATGCCCCATTTCCGCGAGGTGGGGGACCGCCTGCTTGAGCGCTTCAATGGGGCTTTCAAAGTGATGGGAGGCAATGACGGGAAAACCCTCATCCCTGTGGGTGACAACATCAAGCCTCCTGACAAACAGGACCTCATCTACTCGGCTGACTCACCGGATTTCTGCTCGGCTAACCGTAAGACGGGGTCGCTGGGCACCCGGGGCCGCATCTGCAACAGCACAGCCATGGACACCAGTGGGTGCGACCTGCTGTGCTGTGGGAGAGGGCACCGGGATGAGACCGTGGTGCTGGAGGAGAACTGCCTTTGCCGCTTCCACTGGTGCTGCGTGGTGCAGTGCCGCAAGTGCTCCGTCCGTCAGGAGCTCAGCCTCTGTGTCTGATGGCCTGGGGTCAGGCAAGGACAATCTGGGGGGCTACCCCCAGGCTCGCGCTGCAGCCCCCCTTGGACAGAGACAGGCTGTGCTGGTGGCAGAGACAATGCGGATGAGCCCAGCTCTGCGCCCTGGGGAGTACCAGCTTCTCTGGAGGACAGTGTGAAGCTGCCTGGCACCCCCAAGGCCCCCATGGTGGTGGCTGCAGGCACAGAGCTTCCACTAATAAAGATATTTAAAGCCAGTGTGGCAGAGCGCTTCATGGGGAGGGCTGGGAAGCGCTGACCCCTGAAACAGGATGGGACCAGGCGGAGAGCTGTCCTGCCCTGGCTGTGAGTGCTAGTCAGCCAGACTGCCTCCAGTCTCCTGTTCACACTGGCCATGCTGGGACCCGTGGCAGAGTCCAGCTCATTTTGTGTCCACTTCCTGCTTTTCTCCATGGTTGCAGAGCCAGCAGATGAGTGTGGATGCAGGTGAGCGCTCTCCTGTCCTGCTCTGCGGCCCCCAGGCTGGGTGGGTGCTCTCCTCCCATCATTCATGGCCACCATCCCTTGGGGATGCCAGTCTGTGTCACACCACCAACCAATCTGGGATGTTTGTGATGTTTGTTGAAGGCCCCTCCGCTCACTCCTCATGCAGGAGATACAGCTAGCAGCCCTGATGCCATGGTGATGGGCTATGAGTTTCTTGAAGGTATCCTCTGTACTTCTCACTGTCTTCAGCCACCATTGGTGCAATTCCCGCCATGGAGCCTGATATGGAGAAGCCCTTCATGGTGCTTACGCTGTCAGTTTGGTGGCATGCAAGGCATTTGCTTGGCGTGCACTGTGCCACGTGCAGCCTCACCTTGCCGTCACAGTGCCAGGCATGTATTGGTAACCTGATCAGCCTGTGCCCCTCATGGGCAAATGGGGGGTGAGGAGCATCTCGCCTGGCTGCCCAGCAGGGCAGGCTGCCATCCCTCAGCTCCAGAGGCTCTAGGAATCTCCGAGGGGGTTCCTCCCATGCTGCCAGAAGCCCACCATAACTGGTTTCTCCAGCCTTACCCAGGATGGGGGTTTAGGTAGCTGCAGAGGGGAATGTGTGTGTGCAGCACCCGCTTGGCTGGCAATGCCACACCGGGCAGAGGAGCCCCCAAGGGATGTCTGCAGAACCAGAGCCTGGGTAGAGAGGTTCATGCTCCTGTGCCTGCCCTCCACACTGCAGCAAAACAGGGCATGGGGGCTTTGCCTGTACACTGCTCTGCAAAAGGGCTACCAGGCGGGCAATGCCCCACACTAGACACTGCCAGGCAGGTCAGAAGTGGAGCTCGCAGAACTGGGCATGCTGCAAGGCCAGGGGAGCTGCAGTGAGCTGCTGTTGGTGATGCCCACCGGCAGGTCCCTCCTCACCCAGCCCAGGCAGCCAGCAGTGAAAGGCAGGAGAAGCAGGGTGCCATTAACCATTAACTTGGCTGGGTGGGAGCCTCTAAATCGATCACCTGCAGCTTCAGAGCTGGAAATTCCCTCCTGGCTTGACTGGGAGAGGGGAGGCACACGGGGATCCCGGGAACTCCCAGCCATGCACCCGCCCATGGGAACACATGGATGGGTGTGAGCAGGGCTGGGTGGGTGTGGTTGAAGGTACCTGTGCGTGCAAGCAGCTCAGTGTGCATGTGTGTGCGTGCACAGGTAACACATCTACGTGTGTTCATGATCGTATGTGTGTGTGTGAACTTGCATGCACACCCATCACCGTGTGTGTGAGCACCTCCTGGGTGTGCAAACAAGTTGTCACATGTGCCTTCATGCATGTCTATGAATATACGGCAAATTGTCAGTGTGTGTGTGCCAGTGACCCCATCCCTGTGCGTGCCTGAGTGCGAGCGTGTTTGTTTGCGCGTGTCTCAGTGTGTTTCTGCTGTGTGTCTGGGACAGGGAGGACGTGTGGGTGCAGCAGGGCCCTGTGGGAAGGGAGCTGAGGAGATGCAGGGTCCGTGTGCTGGGAGACGTGGGGAGTAGGTCCCTTTGAACTAGAAACACCGGAGCACACCTCAAGCCCTGGGTTGCCCATCAAGGGAGCTCAGTTTGGGCAGGTCCTGTGAAACTTTGGGTCACCCCTGCTCTCCCCTGGGGCCATCCCAAGCTAAGGTCAGTTATACTGGGGGATTCTGAATCTATGAGATGTCAGAGTCCTAGCTGTGACCTTCAGCAAGCTCCTTCTTGGGAGTCTGCCTCAGTTTCCCCACAATGGGCTGCTTTCATGCTCCTAGCTGCAGGAACATAGCTCTGGAAGTTTGGATCATGGGTAAACCTTAGGAAAGACAGGTAGTTCTTTTGAGTGAGGGTTCTGACCTGTATCCTTTCTGCCATTGCCCCAGACCACAGATCCTGAAGGCTGGATATCACAAAAGCTAAAAATATGTAGAAGGAAGAAGATGGACAATGGAGTTAGTGTGAGGGCAAGGAGTTCTCACTTGGAGAGAGGCACATAGCCACTGATTGTGGGGTGACTCCTCTGCATCCCCAGGGTATCTCATCACCGTGCTTGTGAGACCCTTGTGGTTGGCAAACAAGTTGGCAGGTGTATCTTGTGCTCTGCCCAGCTGGGGAGGAGGGTTTGCTAGGGGGCTGCTAACTCCCCACCACTGCTCCCTGCTGTTCCTGAACTGGTAAAGCCAAATCCATTCCTGTGGTAGCCAGGAGTGGCCTTGGCATAGGCAGGTGACATCAGCAGCCAAGCAGGGGCTGGATCTGGCACAGTGGTCTGGAGAAGGCTGAACAGCCAGGAGAGTCCCCAGCAATTTCCCAGCTCCCCAGACTCTCAGCAATGCCCCCAGCTCCCTAGACCTCCAGGCGCTCTCCAGGAGCTCCCCATCTCCTAGGAACCCATCCCGGACTCCTGCAAGCATGCCAGTATTCCCTAGGGGCCCCTAGTAACTCCCCAGAGGTGCTCCAAGAGATCCCCAGGTTCCTACAAATCCCACAGCACTCCACACACGTAGGAGCCCGCTGAACGCTCTCAGGAGCCCCATGACAGGACAAGAGGCCATGGGCACAAACTGAAACACAGGAGGCTCCCTCTGAACATCAGGAAACCCTGCTTTACCGAGGGGGGCACCGAGCACTGGCACGAGATGCCCAGAGAGCTTTTGGAGTCTCCATCCTTGGAAATATTCAAAAGCTGGACCTGGTCCTGGGCAACCTCCTTTTAAATGATCTTGTTTGAGCCAGGGAATATGGATAAAACTTCCAGAGGTACCTCCCAACCTCAGCCATTCTGTGACCTCAGTAATGCTCTCATTAAAACCCCTGTACTAGAGGGGAAGCACTTTTGCACTGCCCTCACCAATCACAACTTTCCCTCTCTTAATCTCTTAGCTTTGTTACAAATGCAAACCATCCTGGAGCAAGTGCTGGGACTGGCAGCAAGCAGTCTAGGTGGATCCTCCCTCCCCATGGGATGCACAGGGGACTACAAACCCATCCCTACCGTGCCTCTGAGGATGAACATGTAGACCATGTGGATAATGAGGCAGGACCAGAAGATGTGGAGCAGCTGCAGAATTACCAGGAGAGCATTCACAAAGTAGTATCCGAAGAAGGGTTGGAATATCTCCATGGAGTAATAGTAGGTATTATAGAGCACTCTGCAAAAGAGAGGGAATTGCAGTGGAGGGCAAGTATGTTGTTAGTATGGCCATACTTAAGCCCTAGAAAGCCCTGGGCACAGAGGAAGTTTAAGGGCAATCACCTTCTTCATATATATAACACAAGTGAGCCAGCTCCCAGTTTCCCACCAGACATAAGAGGATAGAGCCAAGGACTCCTCCTCTGCAATACTCCTCAGGACTTTAAGGCTACTCTATGAATTCCAAGGCAGACCACCCTACTTCACCCCAAGGCAGCTGCAAGAGCCCTGTCCCACTGCGGCCTGTGCAAAGGGCAGGGACATATGCTCAAGGCCTGAAAAGCAAAGGCTGCAGCACAAGATTCAGCACCCAGCTGAACAACCCTGTCTCTCAGAAGGCAGCTTTTCCAGCGCCCTCTCCTGCAGCAGACTCACGTGTAGGGGAAGACGAGCAGGCGGCTGATGAGGAAAACAGCTGAGAAGATCATAAAGAGGCTGTCACAAGTCTTTTTCCACTTCATGTAATTGAATATCTTCGTTGGCTGGAAGGAGACAGAACAATAAAACCACAGGCCAAGACAGTGAGTGCATCTGCACGTGCTCCAGGGTGCTAAAGAGCCAGATATGACACAATCTGCATGAAGTCAACCATGCCTCTTCCTGGCTGCTTGCAGTGCACCCTAGGCTGGGTCAGATCAGTACTGAGTTAGCTGGGAAAGACCACGATGCCAGGCCCACACTGTGCTAGGTCAAAAGGCACCCTCTGGCTGAAGAGCACCATTGCCTGGCATGTAAAGTTGTGGAGCTCACCTCTAGGAAGCAATCAGAAGCATCATGAATGATCATCACCAGGGTCCCAATGCGGATGTAATTGGCACAGTACGAGAAGCTGATCAGGAAGATGGTTGCAGCATGATGGACTATCTGCTCCTTGAAATCCTTATGAGAAAGGGGGCAGCAGTGAATAGAATCCATAATGCACCTGAAATCTCTCTACCCAATGACTAAGAAACCTCCCACTATAAGGTATTACCTATAGAACTCTTCTACCAAGCACATTCCAGAAACACAAGCAACTAAGAGACCAGTTTATGGTGTAAACCGAGGCTCTTACAACAAAGAACACTCTCTCCCTCCCCCAGTGATGGTCCCATGATGATGCAAATCAGAAGATAGAAGAAAAAAAGCAAATGATTCAACACCAAGAGAGCTTCCTTTCCATCACAAACCAGTGCCCCTGTTCCTACCTGTTTGCACAATCATCTCATACCCCCTTCTCGATGATGGAGACTCAATCACTCTTTATTTACAAGGGTATATTTGCAGCCTCCAGTGTATGTAACCATGCAGCACCCTCTCTGTGGGGCACTGGTACCCAGGTGCACATGCAGCTTAACTGTCAGAGAACCATCTCTTTTCCCCTCTCAGTTATCAGTGCACCCAGATTGAGAACTCTGCAGTACTTTGTGCCTTTCTATGTCAGGGTTTGTATTCTCCACTTCCCAGAGGAGAGGGAAGCCAGTGACTGGGAATGGGAAGAGTCCCCCAGAACCTCAAAGCAGCACAATACACTGCTCTTGAAGATCACTCTCCTCAGTGTTCAGCCTGTTTGTGCTTGATTCATCCCTAAGGCTTGCCACTCACCTTCCTCTTCACATCAAAGGGCAGGGTGAAGACCAGTGACCAGTAGAAGGAGAGCTCCAGCATGTAGTACCAGAACAGGGAGGACTGGAGGGGCTGTGAGAGAGGGACAGACAGTGAACTACCCATCAGATAAAGCAGAGCAAGGGCTGGAAGTGAAGGCTCCTTCCTAGGCCAAAGAATACCAGAAACCAAACCAACCAAACTGGTTCTTGCAGCTTCAGGGGGGGATACCTCCATTGAACAACACAGTTACTTACGAAATGGCATCTGTGCTGAAGCAAAAGCAAATAGCTGAGGAAATTCCACTTTGCTGAATCATGTGGAACATTTAAGGAATCACCAGGAAGATCCTGAATATTTTGTGTGTTTCTGTGCAGATTCCTGAGCAATTTAATTCCGTGCTCTTTCTTTTGTCACAGTATAACCCAATTTGCAAGGACAGTACCTGATTTATAACAGCAGTTTTCCCTCTTGCAGGACTCACCTGCTGTGGATATCCTGTCCAGCATTCTCTATGGTCCCAAAGCCAAGGCTTCTGCAAAGAAAACACAACATGAATGTGAGAATGCCAGAAGAATTCTTCTCCCATCAAACTCCTTCAGTCTTACTACTGCGAACTTTGATGTGTTTTATTACAGGCAGAGATGGCCACACTGTCTGGAATTCAGTTGCAAAGAGGTTTCCACTACAAGAACCTGCAGCTGCTTGTGACATAATAGCTCAAAGAAGATTTATACCAACTTGTTCTACAAGTTTGGGGTGGTGATGTTTTGAGTGTATTAAAATACACTTACAACAACTATTGCAGCAAGAATCTCTGTGGTTTGGACACCACTTAAATGTGGTAAAAAGGCTGAAAACTTGTGTGTCAAGAACATGGTTTCTCCTCCAGACGTGAGGCTCACACTGCAGTCTGTGAAGTAATGAACCTCTGAGAAGATCCGACTGTGTCCACACTTCACTGGCAGTTGAGAACCTGACAGCTTAGAAGCTTCCATAAAACCATGGCAACTGAAGTCCCCCAAGGTTCTTCCTGCACGGAGCACGCTCTGACCCTTTGCCATGTCCAGCTTTGATGAGAGCATACAGGGATGGAACATATCCTATGCTGCATCTGAAAGGGTGATTGTCTAGACCAGTTCTACAAGGCTCCATATATCAGGGCTGAGGAGATATTTCTTCTCCCACTGAGCACCTCTTGGTGCCTGAGCAGCACAGGAGGGAAGCAGTGGCTTTGACAAGCAGTGGGAATGAGGCTGTGGAGACACAGCCTCCTGCTGGCTGGAAGTGGGGTTGGGGGTAGGATTTACAGCAGACACGGGTACAGAACCAGGAGGGAAGTGTGACATAGAATCAAAAACCCTGAAGCTATGGCACACTGTGTTCCCTGAACTAGACAGGAGCCCCACATCCCTGAATGTCATCATTCCTCTACTCTCCAAGTAAAGCTGTTTTCTGGTTGCCTACTGTGAGATAAGTAGGCCCAGAGGAAGCCATGAAGATGCTGCAAGGGCTGGAGCAGCTCTGCTCTGGAGCCAGGCTCAGAGAGCTGGGCTGGGGCAGCCTGGAGAAGAGAAGGCTCCTGAAGGGGAGACCTTAGAGCAGCTCCAGTGCCTAAAG
>JANHGB010041970.1:0-30285 GCA_026283785.1 Coracopsis vasa
AGCAGCAACAGCAACAAAATGTATTTACTGGCTCAACAAATGAACTCATGCTTCACCTTTATGCATATTTTGATATCTTAGTATGCTTACTTGTAGTATTGTGTTATTAGGTCTTAATTGGGTAATGAAAGGGTAAATGGGTTGGAAAGCCATGTGGTGAATAATGTGGTTAGTCATACTGTATTGCGTAAGCAGGACAGTTAGCGAGCATGCTCATATAGTTACATGCCTTTGTTTACTTCAGTGTGACAATGCTGGATTTAATTAGATTTTATGGGATCTAAACTTACAAAAAGGCTCAAAGTTCAGCATTCAGAATCTGACACATGGGGTGGCCTTTTCTTCCTTAGAAGATAAGGGTACTCTGTGTTCTTGTGCTGGTGAATAATTGCAGAGAGGCTGTTGCAGGGCAATTGCAGCAAGTTTTGGCTAACCTTTACAGTAGACTTGGAAAGATAGGGCATTACATGGTTTTGTACTGTGTAAGTGGGAGAGGAGGGGAGACTGTTTGTTTAGTAGCCATGCTTAATAAGGATTTTTCTGAGAAGTAAAACTCCGCTCTGGCAGCTTCATAATAGGGACAGACTATTTACCTTGGCAGCAATCGGCTTGCTTTACTAGCTGCTTCTTTCTTAATAAATGAGAAGTTTTTACCTAGTCATGTTAAATTTAGAGATTCCCACTGTGCGTTAGAAAGCAAAATAGATCTAAATGTTTTGAACCACGTCTTTATATTTGCACTTGTAGTGCTGATAAACCTGCCAAATCAAATCTTGTCCCAAGAAAATGGCTTGAAACAAGCATATTTCCTAATTGATGTCCTTGTGTCCTGGTTATAGCCAAGATTTACAATAATGCTGAAGTGTCAGCAGAGAGCTGAGTTTTACAGGAAAAAAGCAGTGTGGAATACTCTTCTGAAATATGGACATGTGGGCGGTTTGCATTTCTTTGTGCAGACCCTTGTGGATTTCATAATAAAATTCAAGTCTAGATAATGCTAAAAAGATACCTGCTAGACATGAGTGTTTGGACAAGCGTGACGAAGTTGTACTTGCACAAGATCGTAAAGCCGCGGAGTTTTTTGAGGATACTGTTGAGTTTTCTGAGGATAGAGATCTTCACAACCATGCCGAGGAATGTTTCTGGAGTGTTTTCCTAATAAGTAGGTTAGGCAAGCACTTTCTCAGCCCCCGCCCGTTCCCCCCCTCCCTGCCGTGATATTAAGATAATTTGCATGTCCTCCTAGGTCTGAAGTATCAGGTAACTTTGGCAGGAAAAACACATCCTTATTCAGAAAGCTTTGATGTCAAGCAAGGCTTGGTACTTCTAAGCAAAAAAACATATTGGAGATGGATGAACTTGTTACTCTGGGTTTCAGGCTCTGCTTGGCTTGGTCGTTTTTTTTTTATTAGCAATATTAGCTGCATTTCATTAGGGGAAAGCACATAGGAGCTGACAGTTGTGCAGTTGCTCTTACCGGTGCATGGCCAGCAGGCAAAAGAGAGATTAATAAGACTTTTTTTTTTTTAATAGTCTCATTATAATATATTAATTGAATTAGCTTTATGTGGAGGTGTGTAGATTTTTAGAATGATCCCTGTAACAGGTTATTCTTAAACCTAGATTCCCTTGCTGTTTGAAATGCATACTTCTAGGGATTTGGTCTGCTCCGGGCTGCTCAGGCCTGCAGGAGGACTTGTGTTACAGAGCAGTGGAATGGCACTGGGGGAGAGGGTGTTCCCTCCCATGCCCTGGCTACTCTGTATTTGTTGCAGGCTCCAGAGTACTTTACCCTCATTTGACCCATGATGGTAAATAGGGAGCAAGGCTCAGTTCTGAGAGAAAACAAAGTAATCCCAAACCCTCTGAATGGTTTTAAAAAACTAGCTGAACTGGAGACTCAAAATCAATTTTTGTCCTTTTCCATTGCCAACAAGAGAGCCCACGTAATTGAATGCAGATTAAATAACTTCTGGGAAGGCTAGAGTTCAGAAGCAATGTAAAAATGGGTTTATAGTTTGTGCTGCTTTTTTGTCCTCAGTGTTAAAGCTGTACGTGGTTGGTTAGTGTGAGTTTTGTAGTACCTCTAGCCTAAATTCTAACCATTTAAATTGGTGAACACAGTTCAGGTACCATTACTGTCCTTCTGCCCTGAAGATGCTGTAGTTTGCATCACCTTGTAGCAACAACTTCTATGCAAGAAACATTTATGCAAAATGTAAACTGACTGGTTATTTGGAGGTATGGGTACATGTGTAAGCTTCTGCAAGGCAAGCTAAGTTCCAGATGTGCATTGTCAGCAGTTCCCACCTGATCTAACTTCAGTTAATGCGAAAGCTTAACCATGTCTCACTAAAGGGAAAATTGCTGGCTTGTGCTCACTGAAGGGTAAAAGTGAACACATTCATACAGCAGAGCAGCTAACAAGACATGAATTAACATGCTAGTTTATCTTACAGCGATTTGTTTTGCAGCCATAACCTGATGGTGCATAAGGCAATGAAACTAAGAGTGCTTCAGCATGCACTTTTATCTGTGACAGTGTTGTTTATTGTGGCAGGTACACCCGCCCTGACAAAAGCCTGGTAAAACTCCTAGTGATGTGATCAGCAGGCACAAGGGTGAGGAAGTTGGGTCCTGAACTAATATGGAGGCTACAGGATCATATCTGACCACAGATCAGATTTGACTAGGGTATACAGGGAACCCTGCAGGGCAGGCATTTTAAATCGGTTCTCCTTGGAGCAGCAGGCCTGCAGTTGGGGACTTTCCCCTTGAGTTGCTATGCTAACCAAGGGAACTCCTTGAGGTTGAGAGCCTTCCCTTTATTAGGCAAATGATTGTGCATTTTGGATCATAGGCCATAGACATTAAGAATCAACAGTGTAGTGACAAATCCGTGTAACATCCTGAATCAGTAGTTGATGTTGTTGGAGCTTTAATTGAGATTGAACATTAAATTTCATTTAGCCTCAATTTATTGGTTCCGTGACATTTCTGTGTCTGTGCTGCCCCTGAGTTGTCAGTGAACTGGTAGGGGGTAAAATGATAAATTTTCACAGGGTCAGAAGAAGAATTATGCCAAAGGTCTCCTTAAATTGGCATTGGAGCTATGTTTTCAAAATATATCCATTTGCATAAGAAGAAATAGCAACATAAATTCATGAACTCATTATGTGAATAACTTCTGTCTTTTCGATGCGTTTGTAGATGCTTGTATGGTGCTTTAGGAAGTGGTCTAATGTGTAATCTAATGTTGTAATCTAATGTTGTAATCTCTTGTGTGGCAAAAGTGGTGCATGTTTTCTTGTGTGTGCATCGTGGGGTTTTTGAGTTGTTGTTTGGTGTGTGTTTGGTTTTGGTGGGTTTTTTGTGCCCCCCCTCAATAGGCATGACCATTCAAATGTTGAGCTGTCTGCAGTTAGCTACCTGGTAGAAAGAATATTGATATGTAACAGAACCCAAGGTGGCTCCATGCTGTCTTTTCTCCAGAGGATCTCAGTGCTTTCAGTTTTTGTCTCTGATGTAACACTGTGTTTTGTGGCTTAGTTTCTGAGTTTCCCATCTTGGTTTTTCACATGGATTTGTCTTCAAATACTGTTTCTCCATTCTTCTCTCTTAGACCCAGGCTGGATTTGGGGTTGTAAAAGTGAAAAGGAAAGAGTGTTTTTGGTGATTAGGTTTGTTTCTTCTTGAGGGGTGGGGGTGAAATGTTTTTAATTAATAATCAGTTGTTAAATATGGAAAGATAACTTTCAGCCTACGTAAACCCAGGACAGTGTATAAAACTTTTTACAATTTCAGTGATGCTGTCAGTTTAATAGAAAATACCCTACTATCTTGTTGCAGCCTAGGTTGGTGTCCCATATTGTGTCAGCAGGCATGCTACATTTGTATGAAAATATGAAGAGCACTGCAAAAAATTCAGGTAGAAAAAGCTGTTTTTCTCTAGAGCTCCTGAGCAGGGATCTTGAGCTCTAGACAAAATTAGTAGAAATTTCAGCACTAATTTGAGCAGCGCATGTGCTTCTCTCCTGAATCCTCAGATACACAGCCTGTTTGAATTGTTTTACTTCACACTTTCCCATCAGATGGCAATTCTAGTTATATTAGGCTGACATGCATGTTACGAGCAAATTATGTGTTTATAGTGCAAACTATTTTGCAACATACTCAAAACAGTCTGACATCTCGGAGAACCCGAGTGTGGCAGTTGGAGAAAGCTCAGTGGCTGCCTGGCCAGAAAATAATTTTGCTATTTGTCAGCATTTCTATTAAATGAAATAAGCTGGTTTTAAACAGCTTGTTGCCAACATGACCTCAAAATCAGAACATGTAGGAAAATGAGTTTGGTTTTCAGTGAAAAGGAAATACTTTTGGGCAAAATACCACTTCAGCTTTTAATAGGAAATGTAGTTGAGGAACCAGCATTCTCATCTTTCTCTGTGGATGGAGATTCCTGGTCAGTATAAACCTTCAATAAGGTGCCAGTTTCGTGGGGAAAAAGCTTCCTGGGAGAACACCAAGGAAATGCACACGTAAGCAAACATTGTAAGGCAATTAGACTATGATTTCACAAGTGGTGTAGCGGCTGAGTGCGGTTCTCAGTTCCTTGTTTTGTTACTGAAGCTTTTGCGATTCAGAGTTACCTTGAAAACTTTTCCACAGGTCGTGTTTACACATCTGTAGGTTTGAAATTTTTACAAAGTACTTTTTAATTAGTCATACTCAGAATACCAGCAGATGGACCTGCTTGAGGAGGCCATGAAGATGATCAGAGGGCTGGAGCACCTCTCCTATGGAGACAGGCTGAGAGAGCTGGGCTTCTTCAGCGTGGAGAAGAGAAAGCTCCAGGGAGACATTAGAGCAGCTTCCAGTGCCTAAAGGAGCCGACAAGAAAGCTGTGAGGGACTTTTGACAAGGACAGGTAGGATTAAGACAAGGAGGGGTGGGTTTAAACTGACAGAGGGGGAGTTTAAGATAAGATACTAGGAATTAATTCTTCCCTGTGAGGGTGGTGAGGCACTGGAACAGGCTGCCCAAGGAAGTTGTGAATGCTCCATCCCTGACAGCTTTCAAGGCCAAGCTGGATGGGGCTTGGAGCAACCCGGTCTAGTGGAAGGTGTCCCTGCCCATGGCAGGGTGTTGGAACTGGATAAGCTTTAAGATCGTTTCCAGCCCAAAACATTCTATGATTCTGTGAGCCTTACTGCATCTGTTTGTGTCAGTGTAAGAGTCTGCTGCCCTTTTTGGCAGAACATGTGTATCTCTGTATCTCTGAGTGTCTATGCCTGTTTCTCAATCACCAGAGTGCAAGGTCAGGCAGCTGAGCTTTAAGGTATGTGCTGACCAGACTCCTGAGCTTTGCACCAAAGCAGCTGGACCAGTGTTGTGGCACTACCTGTCTTCAACAGGGAGAAGAATGGGTGTTTGTCCTCATGAACTGGGGTGCCATGTGGGGATTTGCTGCAGTACATGTCACCTGCCCAAGGTGATGAACACCCCCCTTGAAATTCTGGTTCCTATAGACTTGAGTTTGCACCGACTCCTCTGTCTGCAATTTGCAAAGCAAAAATATGTAACTAATACTGCTTTAATGCCTCTATAAGCCTTAATGGAGAATAAAAGCCTGGCACCTCCTCTTAAAACTTCCAGAATTGCCTTTGCGCATTTAAAGATTTTTTTAAAAGGTTTTTTAGCTTGTAAAATAAAGAAGCTGTGTTTGTAGAGTTTAACCCCAGCTGGTAACTAAGCCCCCCAGAGCTGCTCATTCGTTCCCCACCAGTGGGCTGCGGAAGAGAATCAGAAGAGTAAAAGCAAGAAACCTTGTGGGTTGAGATAAAGACAATTTAATCAGCAAAGCAGAAGCCACACACACAAGCAAAACAAAACAAGGAATTCTTTCACTGCTTCCCATTGTAGGCAGGTGTTCAGCCATCTCCAGGAAAGCAGGGCTCCATCTCATGTAATGGTTACTTGGGAAGACAAGTGACATAACTCTGAATGTCCCCCCCTTACTTTCTTCACCTAGCTTTATATGCTGAGCATGACACCATATGGTGTGGGATATCCCTTGGGTCAGTTGGGGTCGGCTTTCCTGGCTGTGTCACCTCCGAGCCTCTTGTGCATCCCCAGCCTTGTTGTTGATGCGATGGTGTGAGAAGCTGAAAAGTCCTTGACTTAGTCCAAGCATTGCTCAGCAAAAACTAAAACATCAGTGTGTTATCAATATTATTCTCATCCTAAACCCAAACCACAGCACTATACCAGCTGCTAGGAAGAAAATTAACTGTTATCTCAGAAGAAACCAGGACAGGAGCTGCTTCAGCTTGTTTAGTAGTAAGAAGTGTGCATGTTATTCTGCACACATGTTCTCATCTCTAGATCCTACCAAGGAAGTTCAAGAAAATATTTTTTTATTAGCTATGTTAGGCCTTTTGCAGCTACAGAGGAGTGTAGCTAACATCGGTCTATAACTAGATAATTGCGATTGAGAATCCCCAAGCAACTTCCTATCCCTATTCTTACACTGTTTGTTAAGGCTTGTGGCTATTCTAAGTGCATGCCCTCTTCCAGGGACAGTTGTTTAGCCTTTGCCATACATCTCGACCCTTACTGCTTTCAAATGCTCATCAAGTAGCTTTGAGTGCAGGTGTTTACTGCAAAAGCGGAGTTTGGTCTGGTGTTTTGCTAATGTAGAAATACTTCAGGAATTATCCCTTATGCTGAAAGATTGCTCTGCTATGATAATTGTTTAGATGGCATCAATGTATAGATTGGCTTGTATATATAGAAACTGATACATAAGAGAATAGTGTATAAAAAGTATCTAATTCTAGGCTTTGGAAGTGTAATTACAGAACTGTCTTCCTCATTTGAAGAGGTCAGATTATGTAATTGTTTAGAGATTTACCTAGAACATGGAAGTCAATTCAGTGCATTTCTTATTTAAAAATAAGGACTTTTACCAGTAGACTAAGCAAGGGCTGGACTGTGCCCCTCAGTAAAAACCGGAACCTGTCACTCATACAGCCCAAGCACATAATCTTAGGAGCAGTTTTTAGGGCTATGAATCCTTGCCTTGCATGGGTGCCTTGGAAGCTTGGGCTGCTGGTGTCCTGCTTGGTTGCTCTAGGTAGGTGTTTAAATCGGGGGGAGGCAGGATTTCATGTGCATCACTTTTCAGAGCTTCTGTCAGCTATTTTAGGTAGCCTTATGCTCAGAGTAATAGTTATTCCTGGATCTGATGCTTCAGTTGCTTTGGAAAAGTATTAAACAAGTAATGTGGATTTGTGTTTTCAAGGATAGATATTCATGTTGAAGTGAATATCTGTCTTTCTCCGAATCCATGTCCAAAATATTTTCCTTTCACAGGTACCTCTGTTTGTATTTGCAGAAGCTCAGATTTTTCACAGGAACATTTGTCATGATAGTGCTTGACCCAGAGTGGCCAAATGCATGTTTTGGTGCCTATTGGCAGTATTCTTTGTTTTTCTTCTAGGACCTGAAAATCTGAGAAATGAACAAATTACGGCAGAGCTTTAGGAGAAAGAAAGACGTCTATGTCCCAGAGGCCAGTAGGCCTCATCAGTGGCAGACTGATGAAGAAGGTGTTCGTACTGGCAAGTGTAGCTTTCCTGTTAAGGTAAGAGTTTTCTACCTTTCTTTCGGATATCCATGAGGTTACTCTAGCCATGAATTATTATTTGGGGTTTTTTTTGGCAAGCATCAGCCAGCAACATGCTTCATTGCACACTGACCTATTTTACAGTCAGCTCTTATTGCAGAGGATGTGGCTTTTCTTTTTTAAAGCCAGATGACTCATGTAACAAATGCCTTGGAAAATCACTGTCTGAGATATCCTACATTATTATCCAGTTCAAATAAATCATGTAGCTAGGCAGAGGAGTAATGTAATATTAGGCTTAATTTTTCTGGAAGAGGAGAAATGATAGACCTCCTGGACTGCATAGAGAGGTACTCGGTTCTCTCTCTTAGAAGTGGAGTTCTGGTAACAGTTTGATTTGTAAGGTAAAGTGGTGGGTTGTGCTTGGGAAGGAATCCTCCTTTTTGATAATTGAAAACTTTTTACCAAGTAACAGCTGGGTTTCCTTCCAATGCTTGAGGTTATAAGCACTTGTTAAATTTTGAGAGTGTTTTCTGTGCTATGATTGTGGGTGTGTGCATATTACCGACTATTTAATGCATGTGAAACTGAAATGACTTTTGAATTCTGAGAACTCATTCCAGATTATCAGAGTATTATAAATAGGTGTTTTCTTTTGTTTCACCAGTCTCCTTACTCTTTATTTAATATTTTGGAACAATATTTAATAGTAATACTTAAGAAATACAATGAAAAAAAAAAATTAAATTTAAGGTGTTTTGTTGCATATGGTCCCCTTATAATCAGAAGCTTTCTTCCTTAAGGCACACTAATATTAACTCTACAATAGAGTGTAAATATACGACACTTATGGAAAGCTAGTGGATTAAATATCTGCATGAGGAAATCAGTCCTTAGCCTGATACCTAAGGACCTTTTAATAGTTTTTATTATTATACTTAAAGTAATTCTGTCTGATAATTAAACAGGTGATGTTGGTAGGTGGAGCTCTCGAAACTGACTGTTACATAGCTTTGTAAAGCTGTGGTTATGTGCAGATGTACAATAAATTTGAGGTAACTTTCACATTAGCTTCATGGCCATCTTCACCCTGCCATAACTGCTTATGTGTGCATACATAAGCATACATATACTAAAGTGTATATAACATTTCTCATTTGTTCTGGTTACTTGCTTATTTGTCTTGCATTAGTTTTCTGCTAGAAGGAAGGAACTGTAATCCAGTACTAAGCAGAAACGGTGTTTTGCCAGAGCTTTGAAAATGAGTACTGCTCTGTGGAAGCTCAAACTTAGATTAAGGTTTAACACTATCTAGGAGCGAACAAAGTTGTTAGCTTAAGGATTGGTGGTTTGTTGGTTTTTGGTGGGTTTTGGGAGTTGTTGGGTTTTTTTGTTTGTTTGTTTGTTGATTTTTTTTTTTTAATAATTTGGCCATTAGAGAGATTGAAGAACAAAATGCTCAGTTTTGAGACATTTAGTTTCAGAATTTTTCAGTCCTTTACTGAACACAAAGAGTGTGAATCACTTCTTTCTGTTCAAAGACTTTTCTTTAACTCTGTCAGGACTTGAACTTATAATGACAAATACTTCCTGCATTTAAATGAAGCATTCATTCTGGGCACATGTACCCAAAGTCAAAAAAGGTTTTGGGCTATTCTGTGCTGAGGTGGCATAGAAACGGATGAGTCTTTGCATCCTGTCATCATAATGGGACTTATCCTTATTTGCCTTCTTTATATTGGTATTTGCTGAATTAATTTAATTTGTTCTTTGGAAAAAATAATCTGAAGTAAACACATCTTGACATACGTTTCTTGAGTTGGTCAGAGTGGTAGACTGTTATTGTTTAAAGAATTTGCAATTAGGTGAAAACTTAAAATCAGAACAATTTGACATTAAGAGGTTTTAGCTTATTTGATTACCGTTTATCTTCCAAAATCCTGTGCCTTGAGAATGAGCAGTAGTGGAAATTTTTATTAGGCTTGGGATGCAAAGTGGGTGTTAACTGGTGTTTAATAGGTACAGACAGGAAGTATGCCACTGTGAGTGAACCAGATAAACCAGATGTAGAGTCATTGATTTAGTGGGTGGTACTATATTTTGCCTGCAAAAAGAATAGAACTTTGTGCTATTGAAGGAGACTATCCTGTCACACTGTTCTTGGGTATTTGGAAATTCATACATACCAGGAAAAGTATGCTGTCTCCTCTGTCCTTAAATATCTGATGGGATGACTTTTTTTCCTGGTGCTCCTCAATGGAGCAGAACAATCTGATATATCTGGGGGAAAGTGGTTAATAGGAATGCATTCAAATCTGATACATGGTGAAAATATCCTCATTTTCTCAAAGTACCTAAATGGAAATTCCAGTGGTCCATTCCATGTAATATAGCTGCTTAATCACAGTTTAATGTGTTTCTGGGAGGGTTGGTCTGTCCTTATGCTTTGTAAGTCTGCCTTGCCCACTGTCTAAAAATCATTAGCTGTAGTTTTTTGGAGGCCAGAACATAGCTGAGTGGCATGACTGAAGTCTGACTTTTGCAGGGATGAGGAATATTTTACCTGTATAGCTGGTGAAGACCTGAGAATTGTTAACAGATGTCTCTACAGGTGTCTTTAACGTTTTCTGTATGAAAGTAAAATACGTTAAATTAATATAGTAGCAGCCATGTTGAGAGCTTTGTTTCTTCTAATGCTTGCTATTTTATTTAGGTTAAGACTAACCTTTTTTTGGAGAGAGCAGGCTAGTGCGAATGCAGAGTAAGGAATGTTGGTCTCAGTTTCTCTTGTAAAACAGAATGATCATGAAAGTTTGATGGGAGAAAGGTGTTTCACTCTTAAAGTAGTATTAAGCTAGTTTGTTTTTTAACTTCTTGCCTTGGGTATTTTTTTTTTCCCAGAGTTGGAGTGTTTGTAGAGTGCTAGCACAGATTTATTCTTTTTAGATATTACAGGACATGTGGAAGCACTTTGAAAGTTGTGTTGCAAATACAATTTCATCCTGCCTCCAGGCTTCATTCTGTTAGTATTGGATAGGGACTCCAGTAGCTGCTCTTTTATTGGGCTTTGAGGATGCTGTACTGCAAACAGATTTGATGTTTCTGAAAGGTTTTCTACATTGGCATGGTTCTTGAAGCTCTTCCTGTGCTACATCCACAGCTGATCCTTATTGTTAATTAAAGTCTGTAAGTGTGCTGTTGGGTTTTGAGCAAATCTGATGCCTCTATGAATTGTGTTTATTCCTGTAGAGAAGATGCTCTGCAGAAAGTATTGGCAAAATTCCTATTACATTGTTGCTTTAAAATTCAGGAAAGTGGATTTGATGCACAGTTGGTTTTCTCCAGTGCTGTGCTCATAAATTTGGAGGTGACGATAGTCCTGGGTGCATATTGTTACTTTTGGGCAATAGTACTCTTTTTTTGTTGCTTTGTTTAAGTCTTGTGTGTTTTCCACTAGTTGGAGTGGCTGTGCTGTATATAACCAACTACAGATCCTATTTTCTCAGTCATCTTAGTGTGTGTAGGATGTATTTACAGATACACTGTGCTGGAAATCTAACTGCACTTGAGCTGTTAATCTGACACATTCGAAATAAGGCCTTGAAATGGCTTTGGCTTGCCTGCAGTGCTCTTCTGCATAAACTGCTTTAAATCCTCTAAAGTTACACTGAAAGAAGAACCAGGATGCTGGAGCGTATGACTGAATGTTGTTTGTTTTTTTTTTTTGCACTCCACTGCATTAGCAGAGAGCCAGGTGCCTGTCTGTCAGCAAAGGTATGAAAAGGATGTTAAACTTGTGTTTAGACAAGTGTCGCTTGCAGGCTTTTGCTGTTCCATTGGAAACAAAGTGGTATTGCTTTCTTAACTTCTGTGGCATGAAGGCATTGCAGCTTTTATAAATGCACTCAGAGTTGCCCTGTTGTTAAATGTGACATTGTTACAGCCGCTGGAAAATCTGTGCAGAAGTGTATTTTCAGGTGTGAATTCTCTTCCACTTTCTTAACTAAACTGCTGTGTTTCAGTAGTGAATCTTCCCTCTGAGACAAAAATTGTGCAAGATACATGTAATGTACAAGGGACTTAGATGGAGATGTTGCGTTTAAAACTATTCAGAAGGAGATTATGCTAACAGATATTACAGCCGTACTTATCAGTGCTATAATTTATTTCTACATAGTCTTTATACATCACAATTGCAAAAAATGGAGTTCATTGACACACACATTTTCAAACTTGTTTTCTTGCTCCAGACGCTACCTCACTGAGAACATGCAGCTGTTCTGTGTTTAATGACTAAAATATTTGACACTAGGGCTTCTTTTGTCTGAAATGCTTTTTCGAATGTCCCTCTGGGTAAGTAGGTTTTATTCATACAAATGCACTTTAGAGTAACTGGCCTGTGAAATTTGTATCAGAAAAATTAGGTCATTTCCCGCTACTTAACAGAACTAAACAATCCAAACATTTGCAAGTTGTAACCAACCAGTTGTGATAAAGAGAATATTAACAGCTGATTCCTGCCTGTGGTTCTACAAGATGCCACAGTTGTATAGATCTTGAATCAATTTAGTTAGTTTTTTTTCTGTCACTTTCATGGTTTTGATGATCAGTCTCTTTTGACACTAATGATCTAAGCCTACTGTTGCCTGTAGCCTGAAAGCTTACTTGCAATTTTTATTCCATTTATTCCAATTGAAAGACTAAGATATCAGTGAGAAAAGTCCGTGTGGAAAAGTAACAAACCACATTTATGTTGTTGAATCTGAAGTCCAGGATTTGCTGCTGAGCGCCTGCTATCATGTCAGTTAGCCTTTCCTCTGAATTTTGATTTCTGCGTTAGTGTTGGCCAATAAAAATTGCATAGATACAGTTGTACATTCGTACCTAAAAGAATTGACTTTTCAGAGTAAATACTCTTTAACCATTTCCTACCCAGTTCTTGCTTTGGTGGGGACATTTGGAGGACACTCTATTGCCTTGTATTAAAGCAGAGACAGAAGGAAAGGGAACAACTTGTGCTGAGTCCTGTGGAGTATCCTCACTGGGCTTTGCAAATGTCAGTTCTCATCTCTGGGGTCCCTGTGACCCAGCAGTGTGTTATGTCATTAGGCTATTCATGGCCCTGCTGAAACCACTATCAGCAGGAAATAGGCTATTCCTGTCACTTTGCTGTGTGCTCTGCCCCACTCATAGCTGCCCAGTTGTCCTCTTTAGTTTTAGAATTAACAATGAACTTTATTGCTTAATGTCAAATTTATAATTCTCATATTAAAAATAAGTTCTTATTTATAATCAGTTTATAAATACAGCTTGAATGCCATTCTCTTCCTCCAGATAAGAAAGACTGGTACACATCACAGGTAACTGTGGCTTTTATTTAGTGTTAAATGCACTTCTAACTTTAAATAATAGTAGCTGTGAAAGAGTTTACCAGCATGTTGATGCTGAAATGCCTTTAAGTCAGCCATGTGATGTTTTTGACTGTGAAAGCTTGAGATGCTTGAATAGTCTTTGGAAACTATGTTAAGTATTTTTAAGAAGTTAATGTGACAAAGCTGCTGATTTCTGCAATGTTGCACAGCCTTACACCTTAAACACTACAAATCCCTACCTCTTAAGGCATGAATTGATGTTAGCAATGCAGAATAACCACTCCTGTTGAATGCTAACCAGCAGCAAGCAAAGGTATTTTTAAAACCCTGCAGTATTTTACACCACACTAAAAAAGCTTGAAGACAGCTAATTATAAAAGAATGGTGATTATAACAGGAGGTGTGAGACTTGCCTGCAATATATTCCTGTGCATTTTTGTCACAATTCAAAGTAATGTAGTGCAATTCCTAATCTTTAAACTTTTCGCACTTGTGTCCAGTCCTTTGTTTCGGTAGCCTTGAAAACAAGAAGATTTAAATGAAGCTTACTCAGTTTTCAAAACTGTCTTTGGCCAATGTCAAATTCTTAAATTGCATAGTAAACTTCAAGTTGTTTTAAAGATATGACTATTAATGTTTAAAGCCATAAAAATTATTTTGGTGTCCTTGCAGAAACATTTATTTTGAGTGTAACTTGGGTGTTGGAAATAAGAAAGTTCTCATTGAGTTATACTTTTTAATTTTGGTTGATTTTTATTTTTTTTTTTTTTTAAATTAGAGGATTTCCAGTGTCATAAATGGAAGTAGTATTTTTTGTAGAACATGAAGAAGAGGTGCAATGTGCGCTTGTGCAGTGTGTTTAAAACTTTGTGCTATCAATACTTGATTTTCTTCTAATACTTTTTTAAAAAGAAAATTTTCAATTTATTTACTAATGCTGAATTCCTGGAAAAGTAGGAATGGCACATTGGAGTGAATGATGAAAACCTGAGTCTAACAGCACATACATGTAAAAGGGCCAGGAGAAATGAAATGGTGGGTTTAAGCCTCGTCAAGGGAAATTTAGGATAGACATTAACAACAACTCAGCAAAACAACCTCCCTTTCTAACAGTGAGACATTTAAGCTACAGAGTAGGTCTACCCTATTGATCTCCAGTTACAGCAATGTCATAATAGTTCAGGGCTGACTTTTCTGATGTAGATGTGAAAGTAGACCCTGCCTTGAGGCAAGTGCCTCTCTGCCATGTTTCAGGGATTTGTGGGAATATGAAGAATATAGCATTTGTGTATCTGGGATTGAGCTTTGCTATTTCATACTCAAAAGTCCTAATTGGAAATGCTTGTTCACATTGATACGTATAATACAAGAACCAGTGAGTGAAGTGCACAGTGTGACTTTCAGCTGGGTGTGATGCAAACAAACATGGAGAACTACTGGTATCAATACTGCTTAGTTTTTAGAGTCAGATTCTTTTGACCTACACTATTCAGGGACATTTAGCACTCATAGGCTTTTGACAGCTCCTGGTTTGGGGGGTTTAACAGGTTGATGAGGCATTTTCATTTCTGGTGACTTAGGAAAGTGGAAGATGTTGGACCCTAAGGGCATGGGTAGCATCATAATTAACCTGTAGCAGAATTAAGCTTAATTTCTTTGTTAATGCTTAATTATGGAGTTTGTGCTTCTACAGCTCTAAGCAAACATCTGTTTCAAACTGATAAATTATAAAGCAGGAGCATGGGTGTGTGAGAGAAAAGGAATAAAGTAATTGAACATTGGAATGTAAATCCTTCAGAAGTCGGTGTAAAAGTAGCTCAGCTTTAAGACGTATCCAGGCTTTCTGGATTTAAGCTTATGTCTAGTTTCAAGACACCATTTCACTGTGAAAATGGAGCTCAGGCTTTAATTCTTGAGGAATACCAGTTCCAGAAGTAAATATATATATGCAGATGCCAAGTAGTTGGGCTTACTGTTACAGATTACTGTTACAAATAATACCAGTAATACAAATAGTACTTACACAGAGGAAGAAAGAAGAATGTAGCTTGGCTTTAGGAGGAATACCAGGGAAAGCGTGGTATGCTTCTGTCTATGGCAGCTAGTTCCCTAGAACGGAACACCTTGGTCAAGACTTAGTGAGCTCTTTTTCTGCATCTGTCTAGTTTCAGATGTAATCTGAAGAACTTAATCTATTTCTCCAAACAAAACGGGATATGTGAACATCTGCTGGTACAGAGGAAACTTCAATGATTTGTGTAGCTGTGTTGGTTTGGAAGGGAGACTGTAATAGCATATTGCCAGGCTTGAACGAACACAACTGGCTCCACTGAGTTGCCCAGGTGGAAGGAATTCTGGTGAAGGATCTTTTTCCTTGCCAACTATTATTGTTGAACTTTGAAATTTTGAAAACCAAGTTAGCTGAGTATTTGTGAAAGAAATTAAAACGAAGAACAAATATCAGGGCAGTATTTCTTGTGCCAGGACGTGGATAGTAGTTCTGTTTTGTTTCTGACCTGATACATCACCTCTTAATGTTCTCTTATGAGCAATTTCAGTGACATATATTTGGGGGAAGGCAGTTAGGACAGCTTCACCAGAAACTTGATATGTTGTTCATTTTTAGATGAAGTTGAGAAAAGTTTAAAATGTTGGAAAAGACTAAATTTTCCCAAGCACTTCTCAAGTTCTAAGGGCATTTTGCTATGTGCCAGTTTAACTTGTTCCTGTGCTGAGCACTTTCTGTTTGACTTGAAAATGATACTGAACACCACCATCTGTGAAAGAGAACTTAAAGCCCAGAGGAGAGAAGAGCAATAGAGTTTTTGATTACTTTCTCTACCATCACCTCTTTTTACTTTTTTCCTGGAAATGTTAATATAAGCAATACTTCTGCTTAAAAATATTTATGTTTAGGGGCTGTTGGAGAACCCCTTAAGTATTTTATTTGGATTAGAGGTCTTATTTCATGTTACTTTGTATGTGGAACTCTGCCCACAAGGATTGTAACTTTCTGTAAAAAGCATTGATGGTTAATTTCTAGTATAACACTTAAATCTCTTATAGAACATCTTAAGGCTGAGAATTGCTGATGTCATGACTATCGTTCATTGGTTGCTATGGAAATTAAGTAGGAATGCATTCAATATTAATACTGCATTCCTGCTATGGGCTCTTTCATGATGGAAAAGTACTCGCTTTCTCCAGGAATGCTAGCTGCAGTGATCCTTGCGACAAGGACTGCTCTTTTCTGGGGTGCCCTCTTCCTTACTGTTCTGCAAACTCATTAGCCACCATTGTACAGCTTAAGCAGTTCATATAGATTTTGTGCACTCAGTAATTATGTGTCCCAGTCCTGGAGTGTGTTTGTGGTAATGTGCTATAGAATTATCACAGAATGGTTTGGGTTGGAAGGGACCTTAAAGATCATTAAGTGGAAGGTGTCCTTACCTCCCCTACCATGGTTGCTCAAAGCCCAGTCCAGCCTGGTCTTGAATGGATTTGCATGAGATATTACTTACATAGTCCAAATTGCTGCCCAGGCATTTCACAGTGTATTTCTTCTCCTTTAGTTAGAAAAGGAAGTTCCTTTCAGAGATCCTGACAGGTTTTATATAGAAGTGTTGTGATTCGCTTATCTGCTTTTTAAAGTGGTTTCCATGCCATCTCTTTCCTATGGTGGGACAACAGAGTTTGGTGATGGTTTACTTTCGTTAAGTCCTGATTTCTGGTGTTTAACTTCCACATCAGGCTCTAAGGAGTAGACCATGTCTGAATCTAGCTAGCAGCTGTATTTTCTTTCTCTATGAAATTTTGAAATGTTATTCTTAAGATGCTGATGCACTAACAAGTTGATCTGATATTTCAAATTTGAGGTTAGGTTGTGATATAATTACAGTTTAACACTTCTGATTAAAATATACGGGTACTAGAAAAGGTCTCAGTCTGTAGCAGAGCTGTTTGCCAGGTTTCTTGAAGAAATATTTATGTCTTTGATTACTACCCATTAAAAATCAGATTACTGTTGTGGCACTGGTTAAATACAAGGAGCCATGTATACCTACTCTCAGCCTGATGGGGGGGAAAACATTTTTAGAAATAAGCCTTAAGTCTTGAAATGGGACCTGCTGCTTGACTAAAGCAAGGAACACTTGCCTAAAAAAAGAGGATTACAGTATTCTGATTATACAGTTGAAAGTTATTTTTACAAGAAAGAAACTTAAAAATACATTGGTACCTATAAGGAATTAACACCCTAGAAAAAAAAAACTTTTGACGCTGCCTGTAAAATGCACAAGGTCACTGATCCTGATAGCAAAGAGCTTCTGGCTATTGCAAAAATAGTGCAATGGGAAGAACAAGTTTTTTTATGAAGGGCTTAAAGTGTAAAGTGAAAGTGCAAACAAAGCACCTTTTGTCCTCTATATCATAAAGAAGTATTGTGTGGCAGTGTAATTTCTTTTATAATTCAGAATTGATTGATGCTCAGTGAGGTCTGTGAATTGTACCCCTTTGGGGTGCGTAGATGCACTTGATATGTGCAATAATGTCCCCATTCACTGGAGTGGAAGCACTATTGAAAACTGCAGCTGAGCTTGCTGTCTCTAGCAGCAGTGGCATGACTGATTGCTGAAAGTTGGAGCATGGGACTTGAATAGAGGTTTGGCAGCACAGGGGAAAATGGTTGTCTGTTTTGGAGTGTGACATGCGGCAATATTTACCCTGCTCTGCTTCTCCCTTTTCCAAGCAAAAGGCAGGTTGCCAAGTACAGGGACTGAATGGTTTGGATCTTCAGTTGGAAACATTTTCCATCCACTGGGGTAAATGAGATGTGCAGATAGCTCTGGAAATCTGAAAGTTTCCTTATGCTTGTATGATGCTTAATGGTCATGCAAACTAGATGGCTCATTGCATACTTATGTCTCTCTGTCCTTCATAAAACTCAGCTTTGTTCCTGTCTATATCCTTCCCTTTATAAAAAGAAGTTGACAAACTTTCCGAAGTTACCAAACCCCAAAATTTCCCATGACAAATATGCACAACCACGGAATTTCTGCATCTCTGGTATTTCCAGAGGTGTCACAGCAGAACCAAAGATCCATCTGCTATAGCTGTTGCTATAAATATGTACTTTTAGATGCATAGTAAATACATGTTTAGTTGTTACTATTTGTATATTTTTAGGATTAAAATTTTCTAGTTAGTGTATGTTCTGGAGAAATGAAGATCTTGGCAAGTATTCAGCAAGCTCAGCTGAGGGAGTACAGTTGCTGTTTTGGCAGCTCCAGCATTCAATTATAAGGCTTCAGCCTCACAAGAGCTCGTTTTGGAAAGGCTCTAAAGTGTCAGATCTCTTTTATTTACCTTCTAGTTTCTGTGCCGTTTATTTTTCAAGCTGTTCTCCAGCTGTGAGGAGTGTTTTAAATGAAATTCATGCAGAATTGTTCCATCCAGATTTACTTTGTTTTAAAAATGCCACAAAGAGAGATTTAATGTTAAAGCCCTCTCTCACTTAAGATCTTTTAAATCTTTCAGCAGTTTAATGGTACGTAGGATGATATGTAGTCTCCTTTTTTGGAGCTTCTTGCATTGCATGAAAAAAATCGTTTATGAAATTTTTAATAAATCTTTAAAATAGTCCTAGTTTGTCTTTTTAGCTGAATCATTTGTTCTTCAGATAGAGAGCTTCAATATGGTCTTAGATCATGAAGCCTTTTTTGTCCATCTAGTTAAGTATGGCATTCCATTGAATGAAACAAATATTAAGAGATTTCAGATAACTTAGAATATTTTGTGATGGAGTGGGACTTCTCAGTAGATTATTAAACCTAGGTTTACCACTGCATTAAGTGACACCAGTATTGATTATGATGTTTTAAAGCTGTTTCTTCACTGTACTTAGTCTAGAATATATAAGAATTTTTGCAATTCAGCATTTAATGCCATATAAATTGGGGTGAGACTGCTTTTTACAAAGCTTCAGAAAGTTTAGTAGTAGTTACGTTTTTTTTCAAGAGTTAAGTACTTTGAATAAGAATATAGATGTTTTAGAGAGCATTTCCTTCCCCTATAAAAAAGAACTATAATTGGAAAAGGTAGGGAGAGATTGAACAACTTAGAGGGCTTTTTTCCCTGCAGTATGTAAAATGAAACTATCTACAGTACCCTGAGCGCTAAAGTGATTGTTTTCTCTGTAGGCCAATTTTATTCTGGGCTATTAATTTAAAAGCTTTGAAATGTGCAGTTTCTATTCACTGTTGTTTTGCTAGTTTATTTGAACTAGTGCTTGCTATATAGATGAATATACAGAAAAGTGATATTTTTTAAAACTTTTTATCAGAATGATGTATGTTGCAGTGACCACGTAAGAGCCTGGTGTTGTAATGAAGATAAACAATTTTGGTTTACAATTTTTAAAAAGAGGAAGTGGGGAGGAGAAGGATGCTTTGTTGCAACATTGGAATTTATTATATTTGGACATGAACAGTCAAATATACTTGGTTATCTTGCTATGTAGTATAATTCATATTTTGATACTAAATAGACTATTATTTAAAACAATTTATTCACACTCATCTGTATATTAACTTGAGGTTTTCATGCTCTGCTAGTAAAAAAAAGTGAGTAAAACTCATGCTGTGAATAAGCAGGAACATACAGTTCTACATGTCAATTTATTTTTTTCCCCAAGTAAGGAAAGTGTGTCTTTCCCTCAAAATTTCTAGATGTATTATTCTTTTCTATTAATTCTGGTGCCTCATAAATACAAAGTCAAATGATCAAACACAGGTCTCAAAAGAAGGCTAGCTAAGTGCTGTTAATGTCTGTCATCTCAGCTGTACTGAAATGAATTCAGAGGTTGAATTTTTAAACCCAGGGAGTTTAAAGAGCTACTGTTAAGCTTTTCTCCTCCTCCTGTATTTCCTGCAGTACTTGGGACATGTCGAAGTGGATGAATCCAGAGGAATGCATATCTGTGAAGATGCTGTGAAGAGACTGAAATCTGTATGTACATTTGTTTCATGAAAAAGTTGGTTTTGGGGTTGTGTTATTGAAAAAGTCCATTCGGCAGCAGTGCCCCAGCTGAAAACTGAACTTCTGACCCACGTTAGGAGAACAGTTGGCCGGTTTGAGAGCACTGCTGCAGTTAGGGGGACGTGCTAATCTGATGATGAGAGGGAGAGAGTTACAACTGTTCTTTCTACTTGCAGAAACTATTTGCAAAACAAATGTGTAAAAATCCTCTGTGACCTTTCAGACTAAGTTGGTACCCACATGGGACTTCAGTCATTGTTTTTTAACAGTTCTTTCTCCCTCTCTCTCTCTTTTCCTCTCCCTCTCTCTCTCCCTCTGTTGCCTGCCACTTTAATAGTGACTTAATTCACCATTATTATACAAAATATTACTTGATTTAGGCTGCTTTTTTTCTAATGCACTGCAACATTGTAGTCATGCATGCAATAATCTGGCTTGCATCTGCTCAAAGTGGCCTGAAGGCTGCCTAATTCTGATAATGTCATGAAGTGGGCTGCTCTTCGTTTGGCTTCTGTGAACATTTGCTCCTGTACATGGCACTCGTTCAAAGCTCTTTGTATTTCTGTGGCTCATTTGAAGAGGTCTTGTCATCTCTTTCCTACAGTAGTGGTATCACCAAATCCTGCAGAAATAGCAAACTCCGGAAAGGCAATGATCAGTATATCAAGGAAGTAAGGCCAGAACAGCATACACAAGAGCACAGGAAAGGACATTAAAATTTGAAGTTTGAGTGGAGATAGAGATCTGCAATCCTTTGCATCACTTCTTATGTGTCTACATTGTGTAGGATGTCTTTAGTGGAAGAAACTCTTGTATTCTTGCAGCTCAGCAAAATTACTCAAAAGTAAAAGTACATCAAACACTTCTGCTGCACCTTTGCTAACTTTAAGATATCTGCCACTGGACATCACTTTTTCCTCACCAAATGTGAGAGCTCAAATGGCTTCCAACTAAACCTGTTCCTCCCTTCTTCCTAGCACACAACAGAGGATTATAGGTCATCTTTTCTGCCTTCTGTTGTGCTGTAATGTTTCTGAATTGGTTTAGTGCTCTGATTAAAATTAAGTCTTTTCACTCTTTTCTCTCTCAGCTAATGTATAGCAACCTGTTAAAGCCACATCCCATCTGTTCCTGTTCAGTCCAGCAGTGGTTGGTGATTGATTTTTATTAAAAAGGGCCACACAAAATATAAATGAGTTTCTTTATTCTATGGATTTAGTTTATGTAGCTAAAAGTGCAAGTACTGACCACATAATGAATTGCATCCGTTTTTGTCCCATTCTGGTTTTTGTTCTATCAGAACACTTTCTATTGGCACACCAAATAACGCTGAAGTATCTACTTTATGCAGGTTCTCTCATTCTCTTCCCTGGGGAGCTGTGCTGTGAAGTAGCTGTTTTCTAGTTTGCTGGTTTTTCTGTTTGTTTTTTGGATTTTGGGGGGTTTTTTTTGTTTGTTTTTTTTTTTTTTATAAACTTTAAGCCTACAGGACAGTTAAGTGTAGCTAAGCACATAAACAATAAGACACAGTAAAAGCGTAGCACCCAGTTTCTTCTGGAACCTGGATAATTCCAAGATTGTGATTCTTGATAACCTGAATTATTGATACAAATGTCAGACTTAGATATCTGACTTTTACAGTGCTTTTTCTGAAAGTGAATAATTTAATTTCCCTTTTCTCTGCTATGTCATTATTCCAAATTGTGGATTACATCCGTTTACCCATTCTCATAAATTCAATGTTTTTCTTCAGCTAGTTTTGATTTCTTCTGCTGTTTGAAGTTTTTGATGTCTATACATAAATAGGACACAAGTGTGCATCTCTTGCTGCGTGCACTGCCTCCTTCGTCAGTGTTGGAAGTTCAGAAGCAGAGGTGAAATTCTTATTTATCGCCAAGAAGAAGAAGATTCAGATTACTGAAACTACTTTGTGCAAGCTAGTTGCTAGATTCTGTCAGATACAAGGTTCATTTGGAGCTCCTCACTGCAACTCAACCTCTGCCTACCACCCCCAGCATATAGATTTTAAACTGAGGGCATTTCTTTAGGACTCTACCATTACTGAAAGCTCTTTTCTGTACAATATGCTCTCTTACTTAGCAAAAGCCAAATGACTAGCTGATGTTTCAGCACGCAAGGAATTTGATAAGAAATCACCTTTTCTTTTGGTAGTCTCTTGCGTTCACAGTACCTGGTTATTTGATGGGCTTCCTTTGTCTTGAAAGAATTACAGTTTTGAGCTGCAGAGCTCAAACTGGAAGACTAGCTTAGGAAAAATGGACTTCACTTTTCATATGGTTAAACTACATCAAAATGTAACTTAATCTTATTGTAGTTTACTCTTTATTGTTTTCTCTGCGGGAAGCATGCAGGTTTTATAAATCCAGTCAAAAAAATAAGAATTGTTTAATACGTGTATCTTGTAGCTTCTGAAAACGAAGTTCTGTCTTTACTTAATTTAATAGATATGTTTTTTTTCCTCTTAATTCTTCCTCTCCAACAGTTGGCAGTTCATTTGGGGAACTTAAGTCTGTTCTTTTTTAGGGTTGACTAATGAATTTTTAAAACATTTTATGGGATTTGTCAAGAAGAATATAGAACAGTGGTAATCTTGGGTTTAGGAATAGTTTAATTTCTTCTTTGCTTTTTGAAAAAGAAGATGCAAACAAATCTTTGTCTCTTTATTTGGGGAAATAACCTTTCAGGTTTTCTTTATCACTTGCTTATTTAATGTGTTGTAATTGGTTTTGGGCATTGTATCTCGCAGAACTTGAAACCATATGATGGTGAGCATTTTATTCAGGCATTGTTTAATTGACAGCTGAGTAAAAGAAGCCACTTCTAGCCAGCGAATCCCTCATCTATATTATATTATTGTTTTATAGCACACCAACAATACTATAATGTGCAATTTACAATATTGTTTAGAATGAATGAAGACAAACCTGAGTTATGTCCCTGTTTTCTATCCAATGAAATGCCACTGCAGTCTCTTACATCAGAAACCCATGTATTCAGCTATCAGTCTATTATTAACATGGGTTTATATTACCAGTGGAGCTTACGTTTTTCCCTTAGTAGGGATGTATGGCTAACTGTGAATATGTTTCATATCTGGTAGGATCCTTGTATTTTGATGCTAAGCTCTGGTTTCTTCAGAACCATTTCACTGAATTTAAAATATTTAGCACAAACTGGAAAATAACTTTGTGAGGGCCGTGTAAGTGTATTTGACTCAGGTATGGGAACATTATATAAAGACAAATTATACTCTCTCATGTCATGTTTTGATTTTAAATCAGCTTTAGCTTGTAGTATTGGTTTCTAACTTGCCACTTTTTGTTTTAAATGATGCATTTGTTTTAATATATGTTCTTGTTTTAGCAGGTAAAGAGACAGTTTAATATTTTAAAACACGCATTAGTTTTCTCTAAACTACATTAACTTAGTGTTGTTTAAAACCCATTTTTGCATGATGCTTTTTCCATTAACCTTGTCTAGTTTATTAAAAAAAAATAATCTTCTTTAACAAGCATTTTGCTGAGAGCAAAATTAACCATCACCTAAAAATGAAGTAGCTTCTGGTGAATCTCTTCGCTTTTGCTGTCTTTAAAGGCTGTTATTTAGTCTAATGCAATACTCATTGCTCAACTTGGCAGCAGCATCCAACCCCTGCTCATTATGTACACAAAACTGTGATTAATCCATTAGTTTTTCCTACTAGTTTTCAGAATATCCTGTTCAAATACATGATCATTCCTGCCTCTAAAAGTTAAGCTTTAAGCTGACTGAGCTAAAGAGATGTTCTTTATACAGTATCTGAGTTGCCATAAATATATTACATATGATTGGTAAAAAGTTCCGTGGCAGGACATCAGGCAGAGAGGTACACAGCAACAGAAATCAGGAAATGCAAAGTCGAGATTGACAATCCCTTCTTAACTTAGTGTTTCCTGGCTTTTGTTGGCTTGCGTCAGAGCCATAGCTTTGTTTTAAATATAACCTTGTTTAGCAATCAATTCTTGAGACACTGCATCAGGATACTTGTAACAATATTTTTAATGTAGTATTGTTATCAGCAATCAACAGGTTGGAATTGCACAATGTTAATTTGGGGTCAGGGGCTGTCACAAAGACAGTCTCATCTGCAATTCTCCACCTCCTCGCTATTAGTACTCTACCATAGCTTTCTTACAAGTGGAAATTTGGAAAGATAGCAGAAACAGCAATATGCTTCCTGTCAGCTTCCTCCAACACAGTGCAGCATGTGGCTGTGCTCACAGAGCACCAGAGCCTGCTGAAGTGTTCTCTCAAGAGATTGGTGCAGATCTTGCAGTTTTCTTTTCATGGTCTGGTAACAAAATCAAGCCAGTAAACTGAACTGTGTACAAATATGCTTAAGATTGTGTGCTGCCTTTTTTGTAATGTGAATTGAGCAATCAGTATATTTGCTTCCAGACTGAACAAATTTGGGGAGTTGTAGTTCAACTCTTAGTATCTTTGCACCTGCTTAGCTGTCTGTCCCTGTCCGAGCTGACTTTAAAGGGTCTGTTCAGCCTATCAGTTGTGTTGTAGAATGAATATCTAGTATTTGTATAAATATTGTATAAAGCCTTCCAAGGTTTAGAGAGAGTGAAAGAAGAAAGGATCTCACTTCTGTTTTAGTTGTACTGCAAGGTAAGATGAAATTCCTCACTGTACAGAGAAGACTGCATAAGATGTGAAGTGTAGGAGTAACATGTAAACCAGAGCAACAAATGAAAGGAATAAAATGAAGCAGTGTTTAACCCTGCTTTATACCAGCCGTACATGCTTCTCCAGTTTACAAAGCGTTTGCTTGGGGGAAAAAGTGATCAATATAGAGCAAACTTGACTGTAATTCTGGAGTTAGAATTTTGCATTTCACAAGAGCCCATACTGTATTTTTATTGTTTAACCACCATATCTGCTGCCAAGTTTGGTTTATAACCTAACTAAAAGGGACTAAACAAGGAAGAGTGAAAATAAAGTAACAACTTTGCATGAAATTGGGGCTGAGGTTCTCTTCTTTCCACCAATTTCAGGGCAGTAGTTGATTAGAATTGTGTGCGTGCCCTTTGATCTGCATTTTCATGGGATTATTTTCACATTTGCCTGTCGCACCTTCTCATGGATAACTCTAAAAACCCCTTCCTTTCCCTCCAAACCCTATTCTTGTGTGTGCTTGTTGGTTTGAAACCCTGGGACATTTTAGCTACCTACAGTAATAGCGCTCGACTTGTCCCCCCTGTTCCTCCAGGAAAGGAAGTTCTTCAAAGGCTTCTTTGGAAAAGTAAGTTTAATGCCTCGTTTGTGCTTGCACTATAAGGAGTTACATCCCTGGTATAGCACTGTCATAAAATCAGGGTGTTGAGAGTCTCCTAATCCATTTCAGAATATTTGCTGATAAAACCGACTTGGAAATACATTGATCAAGCAAAGAATATGGTTAAAAAAGCAACCTGAAACAGAAACTTAAATCCATATGGGCTGTATTGGAAATCCAGTGTTCTGAAGTTATTTGGTCTTCCTGAAAAAAATGTGATTTTTCCTTTTAAACCCTTAAACCTGTGCCAGCCTACATCACCTGGGCAAATACGTACAGAGCAGTTGGGGTCTGTACCCTCTGCGTGCTTCATGATTGGCTGCCTGGCACGATGAGTTGACCTCCAAATGTTAGTGTTGAGAGAAAGCAGTGTGCCTACGCATGCTATCTCTTAAACCTTTCTTTTTTGAGCACAATCCTAATTCAAAGGTATATGAAGATGAGACCAGGCATTTACCTACTATGGTTGTCTAATTGCAACTCAACTTAATAACCAAGAAATTCACTGTTCTGTCATTGAGGACAGTGTCTCAGATATGATAAGCAGTACTTGTAAACCTCTTAAAGAGCTCTCTCTCTCTTACGTCTCATCTGTGCCCTACCTCTGCATATAAAATTCCTGTAAAACGTTTTCATTTAGTTTTCATATAGAGTTAGTCTAAGATATGGCTTCTGAAGTATCTTTTTATAAAATAAATCTTGTCTTAAATAGGAACTAGCAGGTTTGTAACTTCCATCCATATGAAAGTCTTTTGGAGCATATTATTCTCTGGTTACAGATTTGTTTTGGCTCTGCTTAGGCAGTAAATAAGTTTTGGGGTTTTTTTTCACCTTTCACTCAGATAGTGATGCATGTCATATAGGGTCAGCTGTTTCCCCAATTCAGGTTTTTTCCTATGATCTGGGAAAGCACGCATCTGAAGTGTCATGATGGTAAAGTAAGAGGCTCTTAATTTTTAGTTTATTTTCTTTTAGGGCCAAAATACCATAGGTGGGAGATCTGCCAGATTAGTTAGATCATTCGTATGTGCAAATGAAATTCTGGAGCAGGAGTTTATAAAGACTGGAGTCAAAACATGCCATTTGCTTCACAACCAGAAATGCTAAATACTACTTAGTTTGTTTAAAGCACTACCTCAGCCTGATCAGATACGTTAGTTCTCTTTCTGCCTGTTGGTATTAACTTATTTTAGGGTACACGAGAAAGCAAAGATGTAAAAGGACAGATATTTGCAGAGCACTTAATTAAAAAAATCAAAACCAGATTTTTTATCTGTTAAACATTCCAACTTCCCTATTACATCTTAGTTGCTTTTTTATGAAGTCTGGTACTTTATCACAGTCTTGTAGATTTGCTTTGTCTTTTATTATAATGTTTCACCAAAGAGGGACCTACTGCTTCAGCCTGTGAAGTTTCATTAATTAGCACTGAAACCAATTATATCCATAGTATTTAGATATCCCTACAGCATCAGTATGGCAGTGTCTTTATTACAGCTTTGCCCTACAATGTTAACCCAAGTCTGGGGAAAACAGCAAAAAAAGGGACAGCTGTTCTCTTATTAATAATTGATAAATACTGATAATTCTAATATCTTTTGGCTCTCTCATCTATAATTTCTCTGCAGATGCTTTGCATTGGGATTAATTTAATGTTCCAAACTGCAGAGCTTCTTCAAACATGCTAGCAGCTTTCAGAGAGTCAGTCTAGACAGATTTGCTGCTTTCTCTGTCCATATTTTTCTCCCCCTAAAAGGTAAATCTGACAGATTTCTGTTTAGAAATGTTCAAGTATTTGGTATTGGAAATACTTTCTTTTATGCTTTAAATAAAAATGTGAAGTCTGGTGATCGCTCCAGGTTAGGCTTCTGCAGTTTTATTTTGCATAGCATATGCAGCATAACCAAATCAACTGCCTTTTTAGGCAGCTCTTCCTTCGTATTTTAAGGCTAAAGCTTTTCTGTTGTAATGAATAGTAGTACAGATTCAATGACTTTCGTGTTTTGTTTCCACTGAATGCATGCATTTCTTGTCACACAATGTTTTATACAATCTGAAATGAAGAATTTTCTTTATATATGCCTCAGACTCCAGGTACATTTTACAGCTCTTTTGAAGTCCAAGGATAGCATAAAACAGGCAAAAAGATTAGAAACAATTCAGAAGTATTTACAAAATGCATTTTGAGGAAACTTTTATTTTGCTCTGGTATCCTTAAAACTTCGTTTTCCACCTTATAGGTGCTACTTATGTTGGGTTTTTTTTCTTTTTTCTTATGGTTGCCCATCTCTAGGGCATTGCCAGCTTGTCAGAGAGGTTTCCCTTGTGCCCATCCTACAGTGGTCCTGCTTTATCTTCAATCTGTCAGGACTGATGCCTCACCTGCCCTCCTGGAAACCCCTGAGGACTCTGAAATTGGTCCAGATAACGAATTTCATAATGGCACAGATTACTGACCTCCTAAGTGCTGAGCAGCAAGATTTCTATTGGGGCTGACTCAGCAGTGACAAATCAGGCTCCCAGGAGTCAGTACCACACGTGGCTCTACTCCAGCAGTGCTGTCATCCAAAAGCTCTTGAATACGAAGACTGATGTGGATGTCTAGACGAGTCCCTTGGTAGCAACATTTAGGACCCACTGTTCCAGTGGATATTGGCTATTTGCTTTGAATACTGTTGTTTGGAGTCACCTACCTTGCAGTGCTTATTAGATAGGCTGTGATCCTGCATTATCCTGCTGTGATAGGCTGTGAATGCCTGTGATAGGGATTCACTTCCCATGCAGTATCTTGCATCCAGTCTCATCTTTGTCTGGTGTGTGCCAGGAGTACAAATGCTCATATCTATTTTGTAATCACAATTACCTTGGTAATTTCCCACCCATAATGGAGCAGTACTTTGATTTGTGTATCCAATATAAACTGATTCGGAGAAGTATGTAGGCACAGATAAGCTGAGGATTGAGTAGATAGGAAAATCATGTTGCCCAACAGTAGAAGATGTAAGTTTGGGATAAAGACTGTAAGGACTTACCCCTCCTAAGTGCTGTATCCACCATAAATCTAGAAGAAGGAATTGGGAGAGCAAAGCGTGTTTTGTTTTTCTCTTGGTGTAGCAAACCCACGCTTCATTGTCTTGTTTGAGGAAGCTTGCATTTTCAGTGGGATAGGAGGACTTAGCCCTTCAGCCTTTTCATTTTATTCTGAGAAACTTGAAAATCCATGTCTTAGCTATTTCTACGTCCTCATTTGGTGAAACAGCAGGTGAGGAGTAGCTCTGCTGAAGATCAGTACTGCTTTATGCAGTACCCAGCTCAATTAAACTTGACTTTAATACAAACTTGAGGAACAGTTCTGTATTTCCTCAGAAACAAGTTTTTATTGTTTGCTGGGGAAGGACATATATCTCTCTTCCTAATGATGGTAATCTAAGACAGTTGCTTGCAGGCATTGTCTTGTCTTGATTGTATTTTCTTGAACAAAGACTTTAAGACTATTAGTATCTTATAAGAAGCTGGTACTCCTTTTTAAAACAGTTCAAGGAGACAGACGTCTACAAACCATTTGTTTTAGGACTTTTAGGCTATGGAAGCTAGCTGAGCATTGAAAATACAGATTATGTTCTGTGGGTATTTATTGCCTTTAAGACCAAAATTTAGAAGTGACTTTAAAGGCTGCAATATTTTTTCATACATATGATGGCAAATTTAAGTACACCTTCCTTTATGAAAGTTATGGGCATTCCAGAACATGTCAGTTTTACTTTAAACCTTCTCTGGGGTATCCAGCAGGCTGGATGGACATTTAGAAACTTGCTTCTGCAAGCACTTCTCCATAGCTTGCTTTCGTGCTGCGCTTATTTGCTCTCTTTTCTCTTTTAATCACTCTTCCGTACAAGTTGGTGCCATTATCTGTTCTCACCAAGTTTTTTGAAAATGCTCAGGGTGTCATTGCTGCTTTGAAACTGGGACAGATAGATAGTTCCTCCCCAAAACTAAACACAAGTTCTGCCAGGCCTGTTTTCTTCACACTTGGTGCTTTCTCTGAGAATGAAACCAATGTACTGTAACAGGAGACTTTTTGCTTCAAGATACTTCATTCTCACAGGGTTAAAATCAGTTTTGCAGACTTGGAACATGTGGTAGCTTATGCTGGAATGTCCTTGTTCCATTGCTTGCCATATGAATATAAATTTTATACATCAGCAATGAACTATTAAAAAATAAAAACAAAATAATTGCAGTTCTTGCATGAAGCCACTAGCAGATACCCCCTCATCTTTTTTGTTGTTGCTCTCTCCACTCCCTGCAGTGGTCTGTGGTGGGTGCCATTAGTAGCCATAAACTATGTAAACCCAGTGATTGAAAAACATTATGAGGAGAATATTTTATTAGCTGGCTTAAAGTGTGTGGCTTGTGAGTTAAAGTAACACTTTAAAAAACAAATTTTCTAGTAGTAGTTCTCTGTAACAACCAGTAAAATTACATGGACATCTTGTACCTATTTTCTATTCAGTGAATTAGTTTCAGAAGAATATTGTGTTGTGTTTATATTTTTTTCTATAACTTTCCCATAAAAAGTAAACAGTCTAGGAAGAATCTGTAGTTTAAATGGCTCCTGAAGCAATCCTGTGTTTTCCACTTTTACTTAGCCTCAGCTTGTGGCAGCTGAAAGTTCCCACAGTCAGATCTTGGATAAAGGCCAGACCGCTCCTTGCTGTATCAGCCGGCCACGCACCATTGCTTTTTCCAGATACACACCAAATGGCTAAGAAATAATACTTTTGTGCTTCTCTTCCAAGATGTGACATTTAGCTCTTAATAAATAGTGGAACATGTTTGGATGATTTATCTTGGCATTAAGCTTATAACATAGTAACTGATGATTTTTGAGTGCTTTCAACACTGGT